>ML377396.1:0-30106 GCA_005239525.1 Nicotiana knightiana | reverse complement strand
AGATATATATATGCATATTTATGTTCCTGTTGGTTTCATGGTTGAGAGGATATTGATGAAGTTATGAGAAAAACATAGTTTCTTATTTATATTTGTTGAGACAAAAATATTGTGAAAGGCTTGGCCTAAATTGTGAAATTTATGAATAAATTGATATGAGATCTCTGGTGGGAGCGGGTTGCACGCCGCAACAAGGAGTGATAATGGTGGACAGGTGGGATCGGGTTGCACGCCACAACATGAGTAATAAGGGTGATATATTTAGGGAGGAGCAATAAGGGTGGACAGGTGGAAGCGAGTTGCACGCTGCAACAAGGAGCAATGAGGGAGGACATTTATATTTTTACTGAATTTCAAAGAAAATAAAGATTTGAAAGGCTTAAATTTTTATTTTACTATTCTTCATATTTTCGGCACTATTTTTATTTAAAGTTTAAAGTTTGGAAACTTGGAAATTATTTGAGAATTGTTTATAGATGAGGCCTGGGAAAAGGCAGCTGAATTATTATCGTTGTTGCAGTAATTAATTATTTGTTTAGATTTGCTTCTTGCTTTATATATTATTGTCACCGGTTATATTTCTAAAGCTCCGCCGTATACTCTTCACTACTTCGTCGAGGTTAGGCTCGACACTTACTCAGTACATGGGGTCGGTTGTACTGATACTACACTCTGCACTCTTTTGTGCAGATCCAGGTACCGGCCAGCTAATAGAGATATTTAGAGCGGCTATTCATTTACTCATAGACACGAGGTATATCTGCCAGTGTTCACAGATCCCGAGCGTCTTCTCCTATTCTCATAAACGTTATTTTATTATATTAAGAACAATTACATTATTTCTTTCAGCCAAGTATTTGTAGTATTCTTTAGTGGTTCGTGAATTGTGACACCAGACTCTTGGGTAGTTTCTGGATTTATCTATATAATTAGTTCGTGGCTCGGTGTAGTTAATTTTTTATTTTCTTTATTGTGAATTATTCATTTAAAGCCATTAGATTAAGTATTAAATTAAAAATTATATTATCCTGTTTAAATGGTTAATTATGGAAAATAGTTAAGCGAACTCTAACATTGGCTTGCCTAGAAAGTGTGGTGTTAGGTGCCATCACAATCCTTAAGGTTGGGAATTTGGGTCGTGACAAGGTTGTATCATAGCACTAGGTTGCTTAGGTCTCACAATTCACGAACAAGCTTAGTAGAGTCTGAAGGATCGGTACGGAGACGTCTTTACTTATCTTTCGGAGGCTATTGAGTTAGGAAGCAACTCCATTTTTATTTCTACTCTATCGTGTGATTCTTGTATCGCACATACTGATTAGATTCTTCTATTCTCTCGCAGATGGCGAGAACACGTGCTTCATCTTCCGCTGACCAGCATTCCGGTCCTCCAGCAGCAGCAGCTACTAATAGGGGCAGAGGTCGAGTCCACGCCAGAGGCCGAGGTAGGGGCAGAACTCAGCACATTGCTCATGTAGCAGCCCAAGCTGCGGAACCCCAAATTAAGATTAATGAGGGGGTTCCAGCTCAGACTTTTCCAGCGGGACCAGCTCAAGTCCCCGAGGGGTTTATTGCTACCCCGGTTCTTCAGGATGCTTTGGTCTGTTTAGTGGGCTTGATGGAGAGTGTGGGCCAGACGGGCACATTCCTTGTTGCATCAGCCGTATCTCAAGCTGGAGGAGGGGTCCAGACTCATGCTACCTACACTCCAGTCCAGACTACTCCTCAGGTTCAGACCCCAATAGCCAATCCCGCTGGGTTAATTCAGCCAGTTGCAGCAGTGCCGCCCGTTAAAGGGGAAGCTATGTCTACCGATGCTTTATGGAGGTTGGACAGGTTCATTAGGTTATTTCCTGTTCACTTTAGTGGTACTACTTCAGAGGACCCTCAGGAATATCTGAATAGTTGTCATGAGGTGTTGCGAAATATGGGTATTTTGGAGACCAATGGGGTCGATTTTGCTGCTTTTCAGATGACTGGTTCCGCCAACAAATGGTGGAGGGACTTTCTATTGACTAGACCAGTTGGCTCACCTGCTCTGACTTGGGATCAGTTCTCTCATCTCTTTTTGGAGAAATTCTTACCTGTTACTAGTCTAGAGTATAAGCGTCGTCAGTTTGAGCGACTTCAGCATGGAAGCATGACAGTGACCCAGTATGAGACTCGTCTCATGGATTTTGATATACATGACATTATTTTATTGCTCACAGAGAGGGAGAGGGTTAGACGGTTTATTGATGGCCTTGCTCAACCCATCAGGTTGTAGATGGCCAAGGAGAGAGGGACCAGGATTTCTCTTCAGGATGCAGCTAATATAGCTAGGAGGGTTGAATCAGTTTTTGGGATGGGAGGTCAGGGGTCAGACAAGAGACCTCGCCATTACGGTGGTTTGAGTGGTGCCTCATCTGGGGGCGGGACTTCATTTAGTAGAGGCTATTCTTCCAGGCCTTTCCATTCAGCACTATAGGTTCCACATGGTACTTCTGGGGGTCGTGCTTCTTATGTGCCTCCTTCTGCTCAACCAGTCTACAGTGCTCCTTCAGCTCCTATTAGAGCACCTCCTCTGCATAGTTATTATTGTGGTCAGCCGATTCGTCAGGGTCAGTCCTCATATCAGGAGGGATGTTTTGAGTGTGGTGAATGTGGGCATATTTGGAGAGCTTGTCCGAGGTTTTTGAGTAATCAGCATTAGTACCAGGGTTCTCGTGCCATAGTTCTGGCACCAGCTGTGGCACCACCTGCCCAGCCAGCAAGGGGTAGGGTCAGGTAGTTAGAGGTAGAGGCCAGAATATTAGAGGTGGAGGACAAATAGCCAGAGGTGGAGGTCAGCCTACTAGAGGTGGAGGTCCTCCCAGAGGTGTGGTTTAGGGTGGCAGGGCCCAGCTCCGACTATATGCATTTCCAGCCAGGGCCGAGGCGGAGTCCTCCGACACTGTTATTACAAGTATCATCTCAATTTGTGATAGAGCTGCTTCAGTTTTGTTTGATCCGGGGTCTACTTACTCGTATGTTTCATCCTATTTTGCCTTGTATTTGAATGTTCCTCGTAATCCCTTGAGTGTTCCTATTTATGTGTCTACACTGGTGAGGGATGCTGTCGTGGTAGATCGAGTATACCGTTCGTGCGTGGTAGTCATCGAAAGTCTTGAAACTAGTGTGGATCTTTTACTTCTAGACATGGTTGATTTTGATGTTATATTGGGCATGGATTGGTTGTCTCCCTATTATGCCATCTTAGACTGTCACGCCAAGACAGTTACTTTAGAATTGTCGAGGTTGTCTCGATTAGAATGGAAAGGGACCCCTAGTCATTCTCCCAGCCAGTTACTTTCATATGCTAAGGCTTGCCGCATGGTGGAGAAAGGGTGTTTGGCTTATTTGGCTCATATTCGTGATTCTGATGCCGAGGTTTCTTCTATACAGTCAGTTCCTATCGTGCGTGAGTTTCCTGAGTTATTCCCTACAAACCTGCCGGGTATGCACCCGACAGGGATATTGATTTCTATATTGATGTGGCTCCGGGCACTCAGCCCATTTCCATTCGTCCATATCGGATGGACCCAGAATTAAAAGAACTAAAAGAACAGTTGCAAGACTTACTAGATAATGATTTCATAAGACTAAGTGTCTCACCTTGGGGTGCACCGATTTTGTTTGTAAAGAAGAAAGATGGGTCGGTGAGAATGTGTATGTATTACCGGAAGCTGAATAAAGTTACTATCAAGAATAAATATCTGTTGCCGAGAATTGATGACCTATTTGATCAACTTCAGGTTGCTAGAGTATTTTCGAAAATTGATTTGAGGTCAGGCTATCATCAGCTGAATATTTGGGCGTCCGATATTCCTAAGACAACCTTTCGGACGAGGTATGGGCATTATGAATTTTTGGTTATGTCTTTTGGGCTGACTAATGCTCCAGCGAACTTTATGGATTTGATGAATCGGGTTTTCAAGCCCCATCTGGACTCTTTTGTGACCGTGTTCATTGATGACATTCTTATATACTCCCGCAGTCGGGAAGAGCATGAACATCACCTCCGTATAACACTCCATACTTTGAGAGATAATCAGTTGTATGCCAAGTTTTCTAAATGTGAGTACTGGTTAGATTCAATAGCCTTTTTGGGTCATATTGTATCTGCTGAGGGTATTCAGGTTGATCCTAAGAAGATAGAGGCATTCGGGGACTGGCCTAGACCTACTAGCTCTATGGAGATTAGGAGTTTCGTGGGTTTGGCAGGTTACTACCGTCATTTTGTGGATGGGTTCTCGTCCATAGCAGCCCCAATGACTAAATTGACTCAGAATGGTGCCCCTTTTATATGGTCAGATGAGTGCGAGATGAGCTTTCAAAAGCTTAAGACAGCCTTGACTTCAGCACCGGTGTTGGTGTTACCATCAGATTCAGGTTCTTTTACGGTGTATTGTGATGCTTCCCGAGTTGGCCTTGGAGCAGTGTTGATGCAGGATGGAAGGGTGATTTCATATGCGTATAGACAGCTGAAGGTCCATGAGAATAATTATCCCGTTCATGACTTAGAGTTGGCAACCATTGTTCATACATTGAAAATTTGGAGGCACTATCTTTATGGCGTGCCGTGTGAGGTTTTTACTAACCATCATAGTCTCCAGTACTTATTCAAACAGAAAGATCTAAAGTTGAGGCAGCGGAGATGGTTAGAGTTACAAAAGGATTATGATGTCACCATATTGTAGCACCAAGGGAAGGCCAATGTGGTGGCCGATGCATTGAGGAGAAAGGCGGTGAGTATGGGCAGCCTTGCGTATATTCCAGTTGGTGAGAGACCGTTGGCTTCAGACATTCAGACGTTGGCTAATCAGTTCGTGAGGTTGGATATTTCTCCCAACAGTGTTCTAGCTTGTACAGTCGATCGGTCTTCTCTAATTGATTGTATCCGGGAGCGGCATGATGATGACCCATATTTGGTGGTCCTTAGGTACACAGTTCGGCAAGGTGATGACAAACATGTTACAGTTGGAGAGGATGGTGTTTTGAGGATGCAAGGTCATTTATGTGTGCCTAATGTTGATGGCCTTTGTGAGTTGATCCTTGAAGAGGCTCACATTTCTAAGTATTCGATTCATCCAGGTGCAGCCAAAATGTACCAAGACTTGAAGCAACATTATTGGTGGAGAAGAATGAAGAAGGACATTGTTGCGTATGTGGCTCGTTGCTTAAATTGTCAGCAGGTAAAGTATGAGCATCAGAGACCCAGTGGTTTGCTTCAGCAGATAGAGATTCCTGAGTGGGAGTGGGAGCGTATCACTATGGACTTACGTTGTTGGGCTCCCACGGACTCAGAGGAAATTTGACGCAGTTTGGGTTATTGTAGATAGGTTGACTAAATCAGCATATTTTATTCCTCTGGCAAGTAATTATACTTCAGAGCGGTTGGCTGAGTTATATATTGGGGAGATAGTTCGACTTCATGGTGTGCCCGTGTCTATCATTTCTGATCAGGGTACGCAGTTTACTTCGCACTTTTGGAAGGCAGTTCAGCGTGAGTTGGGTACCCGAGTGGAGTTGAGTACAACATTACACCCTCAGACTGACGGGCAGTCTGAGCGTACCATTCAGACATTGGAGGATATGCTTTGCGCTTGTGTTATTACCTTTGAAGGTTCATGGGATCAGTTCTTGCCGTTAGCGGAGTTTGCTTATAATAATAATTATCAGTCCAGAATTCAGATGGCTCCTTATGAGGCATTATATGGTAGACGGTGCAGATCACCAGTTGGATGGTTTGAGCGGGAAAGGCTCGGTTGTTGGGTACAGACTTAGTTCAGGAGGCCTTAGATAAGGTCAATATTATTCAGGAGAGACTCCATGCAGCTCAGCCTAGGCAAAAGAGTTATGCCGACCGTAAGGTTCGTGATGTGGCATTCATGGTTGGAGAGAGAGTATTGCTTCGTGTGTCGCCCATGAAGGGTGTTATGAGATTTGGGAAGAAGGGTAAGTTGAGCCCTAGGTATATCGGGCCGTTTGAGATTCTTGATAGAGTGGGGGAGGTAGATTATAGACTTGCGTTGCATCCAGGATTATCCTCAGTTCATCCGGTATTCCACGTGTCTATGCTCCGGAAATATCATGGTGACCCGTTGTAACGTCCCAGTCGGTCGTTAAGTAGAACCTGCATTATAATTACTTTTATTGCCTTGTCATAGGTTGGTATTACTGTTATTAGAGTTGGTAGGCTCAGAATTGGAATGGTTGTAATGAGAATTTAGTCACTTAGTCTTTAAAAAGAGCCTTAGAGTTGGAAAAGTCAACTCTCATTGGTAAACGACCTCGGAAGGCGGATTGTATGGCTCGGATAGCTTCGTTAGGTGATTTGGGACTTAGGAGTGTGTTCAGAATATTTTTGTGAGGACCAGTGTATAAATAGGCTTGAATTGGCGAAAGTTAGTTTTTTGTAAATTTTGGTCGGCAGTGGAAATTAGGCTATCGGTGTCGGAATGGAATTCCGACAGTTGGAACAGGATCGTAATGTCATTTTGGATATGTCTGCAAAATTTCAGGTCAATCGGAGTTGTTTTGGACAGTTTCGGCATCGTCAGTGGATTTTTAGAAATTTCAAAGTTCTTAGGCTTGAATTTGTTGCTATTTTGGTGTTTTGATGTTATTTTTAGTGTTTCGGGAGTGCAACTAAGTTTGAATGATCATATATGATATGTTGGTATATTTGGTTAGGGTCCCGAGGGGCTCGGGATTGATTTCGGATGGTTAATGGGAAGTTTGGAGTTGGAAATGTGCAACAAATCTGCTGCTGGTGCAGCACTGCTGGTGTGGTCGCACCTGTGGAAGGAGGACCGCAGGCGCGAGGTCCGCAGGTGCGAAGATCTTGCGCAAGTGCGGATTTGGCTGTTCGTGAAGGGGTCGCAAGTGCGGACGAGTGGTCGCACCTACGGAAGCGCATGTGCGAAAATCGAGGGTTTAAGTAATATGTGTAGGTGCGCACCTGGGACCACAGGTGCGCTAATAAGGCTGCAGGTGCGGAACCCCTGGGCAGGAAGTATAAATTAAAATGCTTCGTGACCATTAGACCTTTTAACACCATTGTTGAACGGGAAAAGAGCTTGGGGGCGATTTTGAAGAGGGTAAATTAGTGTTCTTCGTTGAGGTAAGTATTTTGGACCCTAAAAACTCGATTATAGGTGATTAAGGAACATAATATCAGTGTTAAATTCATGAAAATCAGTAGAAAAAGTTGGAGTTAGGGCTTCAGATTATGAGACCTTTAGGGATCGATTTGAGGGGTCAAACGAACTCTGATTTTAGCGTTCTTTATATGTACGGACTCATGAGACGATGAAGAACATTTTGGTATAAAATTTGTTGAGTTACGAGACGCGGTCCCGGGGGTCGGGTTTTGGCTAAATTCGGGTTTTATGCTAAATTTGGTACTTTTCAATTGGAATTCATTTCTTAAACATAATTTGATGATAAAAATCTGAACTTGGTAGATTTGGAGCGCTCAGAAGTTGATTCGAGAGGCAAGCGGGTTGCAGAGTAGCTTTTCGGGCTAGTTTGAGGTAAGTAATGTCTTTAAATCCTGTCCTGAGGGTATGAAACCCCGAACTATGCATCCTTTCACGGATTTTGGAATGCAAGGATTGAAAATTTGGAAATATATTCCTTTTTAGGCAACTATTGAGTTGCGAACCCGATTTTAAAGCCTATGCTTAATTTTATTGATATACTTTGATATAATTTGGGCTGCAAGCCATGTTTGGGGCCTAGTGCCGATCTGTTTACCCCTTGGGTGCTATTTTTACTATTTTCCTCACTTGATATGTTATGATTTTCACTCAGTCTTTTCTTGATAATTGTTTTGACACTCAAAGTATTTTGATATTATTTCTTGAAAAAAATGAAACATTGTTTTGGGTCGAGAACCCGGTATAATGATGGGCTGAGTGGCATGTTGAGAGTGTCTGACTGAGTGAGGTTGCGGACCAATATTGTGAGGATGTTATGATACGAGAGAGGCCGAGGGCCAATATTGTGAGTGATTTATTCCATGATGTGGCTGGCCGAGGGCCAATATTGTTAGTGATTTATGTCATGATGTGGCTTGTTATAGCGCTTGCGCTGTAGGAGCCCCTCCGGAGTCTGTACACACCCCCAGTGAGCTCAGGTACCTAATGAGTGTGAGTTATGTCCGCGGGGTTGATACTGAGTGCTTGTGAGGTTGCTCGCTGGGCTGATACTGAGTGACTGTGAGGTTTCCCGCTGGGCTGATACTGAGTGATGGTGAGGTGCTGAGGGAAATTGTTACAAGAAATGATTATGTCACGAGGGGCAGATTTATGATGAGATTTTACTGAGATTTTTACTATGATTCACTTCGTTTTTCAAACTGATTTTTACTGGGAGTTTTACTGAGATATATTGAAATCATACTTGTTTAAAAGTACTGGGAGTTTTACTGAGATATATTGAAATCATACTTGTTTAAAAGTACTGAGAGATTTATGATCAGACTGAGAGAGTGTCTGACTGAGTGAGGTTACTGGGAGTTTTACTGAGATATATTGAAATCATACTACTGAGTTGGCGTACTAATCATTACTCCCTGTGCCTCTGTGCACAAATACAGGTACCGTTTCAGAGCAGTAGCTGTCTTCGTTCGTATTTAGCAGCTTATGAGATTTCGAGGTAGCTGTTCAGCGTCCGCAGCTTCTCCAGTTCCCTTCCTTTATTAGTATTAGTATTTATTACATAGACATTGATTAAGACATTAGCAGAGTTAGCTTTATTTCTTAGATGCTCGTGACCATGTTGACTCTAGTCTTGGGAGAGTTGTTTAGAATGTTAGATTATTATTGGGACGTAAAAATTTAAAGAAATTATCTAAATGTTTTGTTTGCTGCTTATTGTTGATTTTTGAAGCATTATAATAGAACAAATGAGTAATTAGGTGATGGTTGGCTAGCCTAGTTCCACGGTAGGCGTCATCACGACCTGTTAGGATTTGGGGTCGTGACACCCGTCCCACGTGTTAGATTTCAGCTCTATCCAATTGGACAAAGACTTGACTTATGAGGAGGAGCCGGTAGCCATTTTAGACTGGCAGGTTCGCCAGTTGAGATCTAAGAGTTATCCTTCAGTTCGAGTGCAGTGGATAGGACAGCCCGTTGAGGCAGCTACCTGGGAGTCCGAGTCGGACATGCAGAGTAGATATTCGCACTTGTTCGCCATTTCAGGTAACTTTCTATGTCCGTTCGAGGATGAACGTGTGTTTTAGAGGTGGAAATTGTGATGACCCAAGGGGTCATTTTATAAATGTAGACTCCATTCCATGCTTAATAGCCATAAATAGACTAATTTTAAATACCTCGATTTGCGTGCGTATTCCGAGCGTGAAATCAGAAAGCATTTATGTGAAAATATGAGAAATAGTGATTTCTAGAATTTAAATTTGATTATAGTTGACTTTGGTCAATATTTTGAGCAAACGGAACCGGATCTATGTTGCGACGATCCCGGCTGGTCCGCAGTAAAATATGGGACTCGGGCGTATGCCCGGAAAGGAATTCCGAGGCCCCAAGCCTTAGAAATTAATTTTTGAAAGAAATTGTTTTGCTGAAATATTAATGAAATAAAGAAAAGAATTAATGTTTTAAACCACTGGTATCGAGCCCGTATTTTGGTTTCCGGAGCCCCGTACAGATTTTTTATGATATTAAAAGGTTAACTGTGAAATTTGATGAAAAACGGAGTTCGTTTGACGTGATTCGGACATCCGGTTGAAGAGTTATGAACTTTAAGTGTTTTTGATGAAAATGATGAGTTTTGAGCTTTAATTCATAGTTTTACATGTTATTTTCATGATTTGATCGCACGAGCAAGTCCGTATGATATTTTTAGACTTGCATGCATGTTTTTTTTAGAGCCCCGAGGGCTCGGGTGAGTTTCGGATAGGCCACGGGGTGTTTTACACTTAAAGGGAATTGCTGGTTTTCTGTTTGCTGGTGTCCAGGTTGTTGTACTATGTGATCGCATGGGTAGGTTCGCGATCGCATAGTGTAGTCTCAGGGGGGCCTTCTTTTGTGTTGTGTGAACGCGGTTCTAAGGCTGCGATTGCGATGCTTTGCCTTGGTTAAGATGTGTGAACACACTCCCCACTGTGCGATCACATTTCATTAAAGTGGGCCTGGGGAAGGAAGGCCAGTGTTCTATGCGAAAGCACTGGTTTCCCCGTGATCGCAAAGGCCAAGTCCCCTTACCCTTTGCGAGCGCATCCCATGGAATGCGAACGCATAGGTTCCCTGTCCGGTGATATAAAAACAAATCAAAAACATGCAGACTTTCTTATTCTTCATATTTTCGAACCCCACATCCCTAGGAACGATTTTCTTCACCAAATATCATCCCCAAGCCATAGGTAATCAATTCTAAACTTCACTCTTTCAATTCCTTATTGTTTTTCATCACTTTTAAACCAAAAACTAAGAATTTTCATGGTAAAAATTGAGGGTTTGGGTAAAATTAGGGAATTTTGTAAAAATCGAATTTTTACCTCGAATTGAGGTCGGATTTCGAAACTAATTGTATATTTGGGTCCGTGGGTGAATGGGTGAACGTAATTTGGTCCGAACCCCGAGTTTAGACCAAGCGTGCCCGGGGTCGGGTTTTCACTTTTTTTGAGAACACTTAGGAAAAATTATCTTTTTCAATAAAGCTAGTTCCTTTAGCATTAATTGATGATATTGAGTTAATTATGATTAGATTCGAGCAATTTAGAGCGAGATTCTGAAGGAAAAGCTATAATTGAGCAGTGAGTGGCCTACGAAATTGAGGTAAGTGTTTGGTCTAACTTTTACTTGAGGAAATAGGAATCCCCACTTTTTTTCTATGAGAAATGCATGTGTGTGGTGTATAGGTGAGGTGACGAGTATCTATGCACCACCAAATTGCCTGTTAAACATGATCCCTTTCCCGTTCCCAACTTAATTGATTCTTGTCTTAATTGTTCTATGTTCATTATTGTTTCTATGACTACTTGGCCTTGTTATTTTGTTGTTAAATACTGTTGTGGTTATTTTGGAAAGAGTATTGGTTGTTTTAGCTGGTTCCCTTGTGGTACAAAACGGTTGAGCGGTTTGGCATTGTTTTTACGATATATATATATATCTGTTCCTGTTTGTCTCATGGTTGAGAGGATATTGATGAAGTTATGAGAAAAATACAGTTTCTTATTTATAATTGTTGAGACAAAAATATTGTGAAAGGCTTGACCTAAATTGTGAAATTTATGAATAAATTGATATAAGATGTCTGATATATGCATATATTTATGTTCCTGTTTGTCTCATGGTTGAGAGGATATTGATGAACTTATGAGAAAAATACAGTTTCTTATTTATAATTGTTGAGACAAAAATATTGTGAAAGGCTTGACCTAAATTGTGAAATTAATGAATAAATTGATATGAGATGTCTGGTGGGAGCGGATTGCATGCCGCAACAAGGACTGATAAGGATGGACATGTGGGATCGGGTTGCACGCCGCAACATGAGTAATAAGGGTGGTATAATTTTAAATACCTCGATTTGCGTGGGCAGCTCGGGCGTTTAATAGGAACGATTTTATGTGAATATGAGAAATAGTGATTTCTAAAATTTAAATTTGATTATAGTTGACTTTGGTCAATATTTTGAGTAAACGGACCCGAATCTGTGTTCCGACAATCTCGGGAGGTCCTCAGTAAAATATGGGACTCGGGCGTATTCCCGAAAATAAATTCCGAGGTCCCAAGCCTTAGAAATCAATTTTTGAAAGAAATTGTTTTGTTGAAATATTAATGAAATAAAGAAAAAAATTAATGTTTGAAACCATTGGTATCGGGCCCATATTTTGGTTCCGGAGCCCAGTATAGATTTTTTATAGTATTTAAAGATTTATTGTGAAATGTGGTGAAAAACGGAGTTCGTTTGATGTGATTCGGACATTCGGTTGAAAAGTTATGAACTTTAAGTGTTCTTGATGAAAATGATGAGTTTTGAGGTTTAATTCATAGTTTTACATGTTATTTTCATGATTTGATTGCGCGAGAAACTCCTTATGATGCTTTTAGACTTGAGTGCATGTTTGGTTTAGATCCCCGAGGGCTCGGGTGAGTTTCAAATAGGTTTGAGTTGTGTTGCGCTCGTTCTTTCTTATGCTTCGACGTCGTTTCTTCAAGCATAAATGATATCATATCGAACAAATGAGCTCTGATTGCTGTCTTTGAATGAAGTATTAGATCCGTATCGTAATTGTGGACCCGTAGCAAAAAGAATCATCGAATTTGAACATCGTATGAGGATTTTATGGTCATTTTATTGAGGTTGCCAGATTTGTCAGGTTAATTACGAAATTGCCACTGACGACGTATTAAAATTCTGCACTATTTGCAAATATTAAAACTTACATATTTCCTTCATTATAAGGTCAAATTGAGTGATTCAAAAGCCTAACTTGACTTGAATTTCACGAGGAATCTATTGGAAACATAAAAATCGAGTTTTGGGATCATTTGGCATGAGAAACGAGGCAGAATAGCTGGCAGAAAAATATATATAAAACAGACAAACTTCTTCTTCTTCAAATTTTCAAACCCCACAGCCCTAGGAACGAATTTCTTCACCAAATATCATCCCCAAGTCATAGGTAATCAATTCTAAACTTTACACTTTCAATTACTCATTGTTTTTTCATCACATTTAAATCAAAAACTAAGAATTTTCATGGTAAAAATTGAGGGTTTGGGTAGAATTAGGGAATTTTTTAAAAATTAAATCTTTATCTTGAATTGCGGTCGGATTTTGAAACTAATTGTATATTTAGATTCATGGGTAAACATAATTTGGTCAGAACCCCGAGTTTAGACCAAGCGGGCCCGGAATCGGGTTTTCACCTTTTTTGGGAAAACTTAGGAAAAATTATTATTTTCAATAAAGTTAGTTCCTTTAGCCTTAATTAATGATATTAAGTTAATTATGCGAGTGTATTGGAGGTGAATTCAAAAGGAAATGCTGTAATTGAGCAGTGAGTGGCCTGCGAAGTTGAGGTAAGTGCTTGGTATAACCTTGACTTGAGGGAATAGGAACTCCCAACTTATTTGCTATGTGAATTTGCATATGTGTGGTGTATAGGTGAGGTGACGAGTATCTATGCACCACCAAATTGTCTATTAAACATGATCCCTTCCCCGTTTCCAATTTAATTGATTCATGTCTTAACTGTTCTAGGTTCATTATTGTTTCTATGACTACTTGGCTTTGTTACTTTGTTGTTAAGTCTTGTTGTAGTTATTTTGTAAGAGTATTGGCTGTGTATTTGTTTCCCTTGTAGTACATAAAGGTTGAGCAATTCAGCATTGTTTTAAGAGATACATATTTATGTTCCTGTTGGTTTCATGGTTGAGAGGATATTGATGAAGTTTATGAGAAAATATAGTTTCTTATTTATTGTCACGACCCGAAATCATGGCGCCTAACGTTGCGCCCGCTAGGCAAGCCAACATGTTAACTGAATTGATTTATTAACAAGTGAAAATAACAAACACTGACTAGATAATTGAGATAAAGTGCGGAAGTATTAACAAAATCTGAATAACAATAGCTAATAACGAAGACATCCCTTTAAGTACAAAACCCAAAAATGGAGTCACAATCTCACGAACCAGTCTAAGATTTAGCTAAAAATAACAGTTTGAATAAAATGATATATCTGTCTGGAAACACATAGATGACAGAATGAAAGATAGACAGTGACGCCGAGATCCACGAATGCCTGCGGAACTACCTCGGTGTCGTCTGGAATGGACTGAAGGACACTCCCCCTAACGATGTCCACTGGGTCCGGCTACGTAATCTGCACAACATAAAGAAGTGTAGGTGTAGCATCAGTACAACCGACCTCATGTACTGAGTAAGTGCCGAGCTTAACCTCGGCGAAGTAGTGACGAGGCTAGGACACGACAACAAATTGTACCTGTGCAGTTCAATAGTATAGCAGAAAATAAACAAGAATACAGTTACGGGGAAGAACATGCTGGGGATAAGAGGGGAAACACTTGCTAAAACAGTATAATCAAGTACTGATGGGAATGTAGAAGTAAAACAGGAAATAACAATCTGAAACAAGTAAGATAGACAGGAGAAGGCACGTCATGACCCCTCGTGCATAGCCTCAAAATCACACGGCACGGAATGCCCCTCGTGCATAAATAATAATGACTCGGCATGGAATGTCCCCTCGTACATAAATAATAATCAATCGGCATGGAATGTCCCCTCGTGCATAAATAATAATCATCGGCACGGAATGTTCCCTCATGCATAAATAATAATGACTCGGCACGGAATGTCCCCTCGTGCGTAAATAATAATCAGTCGGCACAGAATATTCCCTCGTGCATAAATAATAATCACTCAGCACAGAATATTCCATCGTGCATGATGAGTATAAAAATAACAATTGATATGAAAGTTTAACAATACGACATTTCAAATGTACAGAAATAATCAACAAAATTCTATTGTCCCGACAAAGGACTCAGCTATAACCAATCTCACCAAGAAGTATAATGTCAACAGTAAAATCCTCGACCGAACAAATAATCAATAACTTTCTGCGTCATGAAGTAACCTCAAGGTACCACTTCCAAGGTTTCCAATAATTCACAACACGGGAAATATCAAAGAACATTAAATAACTCATCAAAATTCGACTCACGGGCATGCTTGAACACAACATATAGGTACCCGTCACCTCACCTATATATTGGACATGAATTACACATAGCAAATAAGACTCTTTACCTATTCCCTCAAGCTAAGGTTGGGCAAACACTTACCTCAGCTCCAAGAATGCAAGTCAAGCCTCAATCACAACCTTTCCTCTTGAATTCGACTCCGAAACGATAATATCTAGACATAATTGACTTAATAACATCAATAATTAACCAATAACTCAGTCGCAAATCCTAATTACACATTTTCCATAATTCTTCCAAAAAACCAAAATTCAACCCCGGGTCCGCTTGGTCCAAACTCGAGGTTCGGACCAAAATCCGATAACCCATTCCCCCACGAACCCGAATATACATTTTTTTTGAAATCCGACCCCATAATGAGGTTGAATTCCCTTTCCAAAAGCCCTAACTCTACCCAAAACCCTTAATTTCTACCTTTGATTTCATGTTTTTAGACCTAGAATCTAGTGATTGATGAAGGAAAATGGAAGAAATTAAAGGTAACAACACTTACCTATGAAGCTATGGTGGAATGGTCTCCTAGGAATCTCCCAAGAAGAGTGGAGAAGAAGAAAATGGTGAAAGAATGTGAAAATCCCGTAATGGCATTCTGTTTTGGACATTTTAAATAATTGGGCAAAAATGACCTACGCGATCGCGACTTGCGATCGCGCAGAGTACTGGACCTAGACCATCACGATCGCGAAGAAGGGATTGCGATCGCAGAGAATACTAACACAGCCTATCGCGATCGCGACACGGGGGTCGCGTTCGCAGTGGGAAAAATAGCACCCAGTCCCCCAGTCCCCCAACCCACATTTGCACTACGCGTTCGCGTGTGGTCCTTCACGATCGCGTAAGCACTGCCCCCAGGCTCCGCGATCGCAACACAGGCCCTGCGTTCATGTAGGGTAATTTACCCTCCTCCCAGACTTACTCATCGCGATCGCATGTATCGCGATCGCGAAGACCAACAGACCTGGACACCAGATTCAACAGCCAAACACCAGATTTTCTAAGCCTAAATCACCCTGACGCCTACCCGGAACATACCCAAGCCCTCGGGGCTCAAAACCAAATATACACACGCCTTCAAAATCATCCTACGAACTTATTTGAGTAATTAAACCACTAAAATAACATAAAAAAATGAACTAAACTCAAAAATCCATAGAATTTCCTCAAACTTCATAAACTATCAATTTTTCCAATTTTGATCCGAAACATGTCAAACCAAGTCCGTTTCTTACCAAATTTTACAGATAACTCACATATCACATATTGTACCTGCTCCGGGCTCCGGAACCATAATACAGGATGGGTAACACAGATTTCACATCAAAGTTCATTTTCAAAAGTCTTTATTATTTTTAGAAAACATTCCTTTAAAAATTCATTTCTCGGACTTGGGACCTCGGAATTCGATTCCGAGTATACGCCCAGGTCCCATATTTTGCTACGGATCCTCCGGGACCATCAAATCATGGGTCCGGGTCTGTTTACCAAAAATGTTGACCAAAGTCAACTTTATTCAATTAATTATCATAAATTCAACTATTTAACACATTTTCACATAAAGGCTTCCCGGCTACGCGCCCGGGCTGTGCACGCACATTGAGGTGTGATTAACGGAGTCTTTCGAGGTCTCGGAACACAGTTTTAGCTAAATTTACACAGGATGACCTTCTGGGTCATCACAATATCCACCTCTAAAACAACCGTTCTTCCTCGAATGGACATAGAAAGGTAATGAATCGGGGAAAAGGTGGGGATATCGGGTCCGCATATCGGGCTCGGACTCCAAAGTAGCTGCCTCAACAGGCTAACCTCTCCACTGAGCACGAACCAAAGGATAACTCTTCGATCTCAACAGTCGCACCTGCCGGTCTAATATGGCTACCGTCTCCTCCTCATAAGACAAATCCTGGTCCAATTGGACACCACTGAAGTCAAGTTCATGAGATGGATCCGCAATATACCTCCAGAGCATATATACGTGAAATACCGGATGCACGACTGACAAACTAGGTGGCAAGGAAAGTCTGCAGGCCACCTCTCCTACCTTATCCAGAATCTCAAATGGACCAATGTACCTAGGGCTCAACTTGCCCTTCTTCCTGAATCTCATCACGCCCTTCATGGGCGACACCCGAAGAAATATCCGGTCTCCTATCATAAATGCCAAATCTCGAACTCTGCGATCCGCATAACTCTTCTGCCTAGACTGAGCTGTACGAAGTCTATCCTGAATGATTTTCACATTGTCCAAGGCATCCTGGAATAACTCAGAACCCAATAATCTAGCCTCTCCCGGCTCAAACCATCCGACTGGAGACCGACACCGCCTACCATACAACGCCTCATACGGAGCCATCTGAATGCTCGACTGATAGCTGTTGTTGTATGCAAACTCAGATAAAGGCAAGAACTGGTCCCATGAACCACCAAAGTCAATGACACAAGCTCACAACATATCCTCCAAAATCTGAATAGCACGCTCGGACTACCCGTCCGTCTGAGGATGAAATGCTGTGCTCAAATCAATCTGTGTGCCCAACTCTCGCTGTAATACTCTCCAGAAATGGGAGGTATAAGTACCTCCATCTGATATAATGGATATGGGCACACCATGCAGTCTAACAATCTCTCTCATATAGATCCTTGCCAACTTCTCTGCTGAATACGAAACTGATACTGGGATGAAGTGCGCTGACTTGGTCAGCCTATCCACAACGACCCATACTGCATCAAACATCCTCTGAGTCCGTGGGAGTCCAACTACAAAGTCCATGGTGATACACTCCCACTTCCACTCGGGAAGCTGAATCTGCTACATTAAACCACCCGATCTCCGGTGCTCATACTTAACCTTCTGACAGTTCAAGCACCGAGCTACATAAGCTACAATATCCTTCTTCATCCTCCGCCACCAATAATGTTGCCGCAAGTCCTGGTACATCTTTGCGGCGCCCGGATGAATAGAATACCGGGAACTATGAGCCTCCTGAAGTGTCAACTCACGAATACCATCCACATCAGGTACACAAATCCGACCCTGCATCCTCAAAACTCCCTCATCATCAACAATAATCTGCTTGTCATCTCCGTGCCTGACTCTATCTCTAAGAACATATAAATGGCGATCATCATACTGTCTGGCCCGAATACAGTCATCCAATGAAGAACGGGCCACGGTATGGGCCAAAACACTGCCAGTCTCAGAAACCTCCAATCTCACAAATCGATTGGCTAAAGCCTAAATATCAAAAGCAAAAGGTCGCTCTCCGACTAATAAATAGGCAAGACTACCCATACTGGCTGACTTCCGGCTCAAAGCATCAGCCACCGCATTGGCCTTCCCCGGATGATAAAGAATGGCAATATCACAATCCTTCAGCAACTTTAACCATCTCCTCTGCCTCATGTTTAAATCCTTCTATTTGATAGATACTGTAAGATCTTATGATCTGTGAACACCTCACATGGCACGCCATACAAATAATGCCTCCAAATCTTCAACGCGTGCACAATCGCTGCTAACTCCAAGTCATGAACTGGATAGATCTTCTCATGAACCTTCAACTGACGAGAAGCATAGGATATAACCTTGCTATCCTGCATCAACACTGCACCAAGCCCAAGCCGTGAAACATCACAATACATGGTATACAACCCTGAACCTGTGGGCAAAACTAACACTGGTGTCGTGGTCAAGGCTGTCTTGAGCTTCTGAAAGCTCCCTCACACTCATCAGACCACCTGAACTGAGAACTCTTCTGAGTCAACCTGTTCATCGGCGCTGCAATGGATGAAAAGCCCTCCACAAACCGGCGATAATAACCTGTTAAGCCTAAGAAACTCCGGATCTCTGTAGCTGAGGTGGGTCTAGGCCAATTTTTGACTGCTGAAATCTTCTTGGGATCCACCTGAACACCCTCTCACGATACCACATGGCCTAGAAATGCAACTGAACTCAACCAGAACTCACACTTGGAAAATTTGGCATACAACTGACTATCCCTCAAAGTCTGGACGACGACTCTAAGGTGCTACTCATGCTCCTCTCGACTGCGAGAGTATATCAATATATCATCAATGAAAACAATAATGAACGAGTCCAACTAAGGCCTGAACACTCGGTTCATCAACTCCATAAAAGGAGCGGGGGAATTTGTCAGCCCAAATAACATCACCAAGAACTCATAATGCCCATAACGAGTGCAAAAGGCTGTCTTAGGGACATCAGACGCCCTAATCCTCAGCTGATGGTAGCTAGATCTCAAGTATATCTTGGAGAACACTGTAGCCTCCTGAAGCTGGTCAAATAGATCATCAATCCTCGGCAAGCGATACTTGTTCTTAATAGTAACCTTATTCAACTGCCGGTAGTCAATACACATCCTCATCGAGCCATCTTTCTTCTTGCCAAACAATACTGGAGCACCCCAAGGAGAAAAACTACGCCTAACGAAGCCTCTGTCTAACAAATCCTGCAAATGATTCTTCAACTCCTTCAACTCTGGCGGGGCCATACGATACGTCGGAGTAGAAATAGGCTGGGTGCCCTGAGCTAACTCAATACAAAAATCAATATCCCTGTCAGGTGGCATACCCGGCAGGTCAACAAGGAATACCTCTAGAAAATCACGAACCACGGGCACAGACCCCGGGGAAGGAACCTCATCGCTAGAATCACGAACATAGGCCAGAGAGGCCAAACAACCTTTCTCGACCATGCGCCGAGCCTTCATATAAGAAATAACTCTACCAGAAGAATGACTAGGAGTCCCTCTCCACTCCAAACGAGGTACCCCTGGAAAGGCCAAGGTCACTGTCTTGGCATGATATTCCAGAATAGCATGATAGGGGGATAACCAATCCATCCCCAATATAACATCAAAGTCAACCATATCAAGAAGCAAAAGATCAACCTGAGTCTCCAGACCACCAATAGCTACTAAGAAAGCACGGTAGACTCGATCAACCACTATAGAATCACCCACCGGTGTAGACACATGCATAACAGTACTCAAGGAATCACGGGGCATACTCAAATAAGGGGCAAAATATGAAGACACATAGGAGAATGTAGAACCCGGATCAAATAACACCGAAGCCTCTCGGCTGCAAACGGAAATCGTACCTGTAATAACTGCATCAGAAGCCTCAGCATCAGACCTGGCAGGAAAAGCATAGCACCGGGGCTGAGCCCCTCCAACCTGAACATCTCTGGGTCGACCTACTGTGGCTTGACCTCTACCTCTCGTGGCATGTCCTCCTCCTCTATAAGTCTGACCTCCACCTCTGGAACCCCGACCGCCACCCCTAGCTGGCTGAGGGGGTGGGGGTGAGCCTGATGCGGGAACCATGGTACGGAAACCCTGATACTGAGACCTACCAGAACCTCGGGGGCAAAACCTGGAAATATGCCCCAAACCACCGCAAGAATAACAAGGCCTATGCTGATGTGGCTGCTGACTCTGGAACTAGCCCTGTCGACCCTGATAACCACCCCGGAAGCTCTGAAGCGGCGGTGCACTGATAGGTGATGGTGGTGCACTAATAGGAGCTGGCGGTGCATTGTGAGTTACCTGAAGTGCCGACTGATAGGGTCTGGGAGGATGACCTCTGCCGAAAGAATCCCTGCCCCTAGATGAGGCTCCACTGAATCGACCAAAGTGACGGGGCCTCTTGTCAGCCCCCTGAACACCACCCTGTGACATAATCATCTCAATCCTCCTGGCCACATTGGCCACATCCTGGAATGAAATATCAGTACCTGAATCCTTGGCCATCTGAAGCTTGATGGGCTGAGCCGAACCCTAAATAAACCTCATCACTCTCTCATGATCAGTGGGGATTATCATAATAGCATGCCGAGCTAGAGTGATGAACCTGGTCTCGTACTGAGTGACAGACATAGATCCCTACTGGAGGCGCTCAAACTGCCTCTGAAGATCCTCTCTCTGAGTAACTGGAAGGAACTTCCCCACGAATAACTCGGAGAACTAATCCCAAGTCAATGGTGCAGACCCATCTGGCCTGGTCAAGCAATAGTCTCTCCACCAAGTCTTGGCGGAACCCGAAAGATGAAAAATAGCAAAATCAACTCCATTAGACTCTACTATGTCCATGTTCCGAAGAACCACATGACAACTGTCCAAATAATCCTGGGGATCCTCTGATGGTGCACCAATAAATGTAGTAGTGAATAACTTGGTGAATCTATCCAATCTACATAAAGCAGTTGCTGACATAGCTGCTCTCTCAACTGTCGGGGCCACAATGCCTGGCTGAGCTACTTCGGCCGTCTGAGGTGCCGGAGTCTGGAACTGAGGTCTAGCTACTCTGGGGTGCGAGTAGCAGGAGTCTGGGTCCCTCCCCCAACCTGAGAGACGGCTGGTGCAGTAGGAAGAAGACTGTCCTGAGCCATACTCTCCATGAGTTCCACTAAGCGGACTAGAGCATCCTGAAGCACCGGGGTGGCAATGAACCCCTCTGGGACATGAGCGTTCCAACTGGAACTGTTTGAGTAGGAACCTCACCGAAAAAGTATACCTGTGGGTCCTCCACTGGGGCTGTTGCTCTGGGCTAAGCCCTGCTCCTGCCTCGGCCTCTAGTACGGCCTCGACCTCGGCACCTCGTAGGAGCTACAACAGGAGAATCGGGTTGCTGATCGGTAGATGAGGAAGAACGCGTTCTCGCCATCTGCGAAGAATAGAATCGAAACTCAATTAGCATTTAGAACTCAAATCGCACGATAGAAAAGTGAAGTCAATCCTAACTTTGCAGCCTCTGGGAGATAAGTACAGACGTCTCCGTACCGATCCCTCAGACTCTACCAAGCTTGTCCGTGAGTTGTGAGACCTAAGCAACTTAGTGCTCTGATACCAACTTGTCACGACCCGAAATCCCACCTTCAGGCTGTGAGGGCGCCTAACGTTGCACCCGCTAGGCAAGCCAATGTGTTAACTGAATTGATTTATTAACAAGTGAAAATAACAAACACTGAATAGCTAATTGAGATAAAGTGCGGAAGCATTAACAAAATCTAAATAACAATAGCTAATAACGAAGACATCCCTTTAAGTACAAAACCCAGAAATGGAGTCACAACCTCACGAACCAGTCTAAGATTTAGCTAAAAACAACAGTTTGAAATAAAATGATATATCTGTCTGGAAACACATAGATGACAGAATGAAAGATAGACAGTGACGCCGAGATCCACGAACGCCTGCGGAACTACCTCGGTGTCGTCTGGAATGGACTGAAGGACAATCCCCCTAACGATGTCCACTGGGTCCGGCTGTGTAATTTGCACAACATAAAGAAGTGCAGGTGTAGCATCAGTACAACCGACCCTATGTACTGAGTAAGTGCCGATCCTAACCTCGGCGAAGTAGTGACGAGGCTAGGACACGACAACAAATTGTACCTGTGCAGTTCAATAGCATAGAAGAAAATAAACAAGAATACAGTTACGACGAAGAACATGCTTGGGATAAGAGGGGAAACACTTGCTAAAACAGTAGAATCAAGTACTGACGGAAATGTAGAAGTAAAACTAGAAATAACAACCCGAAACAAGTAAGATAGACAGGAGAAGGCACAACATGACCCCTCATGCGTAGCCTCAAAATCACATGGCACAGAATGGCCCCTCGTGCATAAATAATAATGACTCGGCATGAAATGTCCCCTCGTTCATAAATAATAATCAATCGGCACGGAATGTCCCCTCGTGCATAAATAATAATCATCGGCACTGAATGTTCCCTAATGCATAAATAATAATGACTCGGCACAGAATGTCCCCTCGTGCATAAATAATAATCAATCGGCACGGAATGTTCCATCGTGCATAAATAATAATCATCGGCACAGAATGTTTCCTCGTGCATAAATAATAATCACTCGGAACGGAATGTTCCCTCGTGCATGATGAGTATAAAAACAACAATTGATATGAAAGTTTAACAATACGACATTTCAAATGTACAGAAATAATCAACAAAATTCTATTGTCCCGGCAAGGGACTCAACTATAACCAATCTCACTCAGAAGTATAATGTCAACAGTAAAATCTTCGACCGAACACATAATCAATAACTTTCTGCGTCATGAAGTAACCTTAAGGTACCACTTCCAAGGTTCCCAATAATTCACAACACGGGGAATATCAAAGAACATTAAATAACTCATCAAAATTCGACTCACGGGCATGCTTGACCACAACATATAGGTACCCGTCACCTCACCTATACGTTGGACATGAATTACACATTGCAAATAAGACTCTATACATGTTCCCTCAAGCTAAGGTAAGGCCAAACACTTACCTCGTCTCCAAGAATGCAAGTCAAGCCTCAATCATGGCCTTTCTCTTGAATCCGACTCTGAAACGATAATATCTAGACATAATTGACTTAATAACATCAATAATTAACCAATAACTCAGTCCCAAAGCCTAATTATACATTTCCCATAATTCTTCCAAAAATACAAAAATTCAACCCCGGCCCGCTTGGTCCAAACTCGATGTTCGGATCAAAACCCGATAACCCATTCCCCCACGAACCCGAATATACAATTTGTTTTGAAATCCGACCCCAAAATGAGGTTGAATTCCCAAAATTTCCAAAATCTCTAACTCTACCCAAAACCCCCAATTTCTACCTTTGATTTCGTGTTTTTAGACCTAGAATCTAGTGATTGATGAAGGAAAATGGAAGATATTAGAGTTAAGAACACTTACCTATGAAGCTATGCTGGAATGGTCTCCTAGGAATCGCCCAAGAAGAGTGGAGAAGAAGAAAATGGTGATAGAATGTGAAAATCCTGTAATGGCATTCTGTTTTGGACATTTTAAATAGCTGGGTAAAATTGACCTACGCGATCGCGACCCGCGATCGCGCAGAGTACTGGACCTAGACCATCACGATCGCGAAGAAGGGATTGCGATCGCAGAGAATACTAACACAGCCTATCGCGATCGCGACAGGGGGGTCGCGTTCGCAGTGGGAAAAA
Organism: Nicotiana knightiana; assembly: GCA_005239525.1. Classification (NCBI taxonomy): domain Eukaryota; kingdom Viridiplantae; phylum Streptophyta; class Magnoliopsida; order Solanales; family Solanaceae; genus Nicotiana; species Nicotiana knightiana. The sequence goes on along the minus strand of ML377396.1, from coordinate 6,307 downwards.
TAGCACCCAGCCCCCCAGCCCACATTTGCACTACGCGTTCGCGTGTGGTCCTTCGCGATCGCGTAGAGCACTGCCCCCAGGCTCCACGATCGCAACCCAGGCCCTGCGTTCAAGTAGGGTAATTTACCCCCCTCCAAGATATACTCATCGCGATTGCATGCAGAGCATCGCGATCGCGAAGACCAACAGACCTGGACACCAGATTCAGCAGCCAAACACAAGATTTTCTAAGCCTAAATCATCCCGACGCCTACCCAGAACTTACCCAAGTCCTCGGGGCTCAAAACCAAATATACACACGCCTTCAAAATCATCCTAAGAACTTATTTGATAATTAAACCACTAAAATAACATCAAAAACATTGAATTAAACTCAAAAATCCATAGAATTTCCTCAAACTTCATAAATTATCAAATTTTCCAATTTTGATCCGAAACACGTCAAACCAAGTCCGTTTCTTACCAAATTTTACAGATAACTCACATATCACATATTGAACCTGTTCCAGGCTCCGGAACCATAATACGGGCTCGGTAACACAAATTTCACATCAAAGTTCATTTTCAAAAGTCTTTATTATTTTCAGAAAACAATTTCCTTTAAAAATTTATTTCTCGGACTTGGGACCTCGGAATTAGATTCCAGGTATACACCCAGGTCCCATATTTTCCTACGGACCCTCTCGGACCATCAAATCATGGGTCCGGGTCCGTTTACCAAAAATGTTGACCAAAGTCAACTTTATTCAATTAATTATCATAAATTCATTTGTTTAACACATTTCCACATAAAGGCTTCCCGGCTACGTGCCCGGGCTGCACACGCACATCGAGGTGCAATTAATAGAGGCTATCGAGGCTTCGGAACACAGTTTTAGCTAAAGTTACACAGGATGACCTTTTGGGTCATCACATTTATAATTGTTGAGAAAAAAATATTGTGAAAGGATTGGCCTGAATTGTGAAATTTATAAATAAATTGATATGATATGTCTGGTGGGATCGGGTTGCACGCCGCAACAAGGAGCAATAAGGGAGGACACTTATGTTTTACTGATTTATTTCAAAGAAAACAAAAATTTGAAAACTTAATGTTTTACTTCACTACTTTTCATATTTTTGCACTACTTTTATTTAAAGTTAAAGTTTGAAAATTTGGAAATTTCATGAGAATTAGTTATAGCTGAGACCTGAAAAAGGCAACTGAGTATTTTAATTGTTGTTGCAGTTATTATTTATTTGTTTTAGATTTCTTCCGTACTTCATATATTATTGTTTACAGGTTATATTGTTAATGCCCCGCCGTAGCCTCGTCACTACTTCGTAGAGGTTAGGATCACACTTACTCAGTACATGGGGTCGGTTGTATTGATACTACACTCTGCACTCTTTTGGGCAGATCCAGGTACTGGAAAGCAGTAGAGATATTTAGAGCAGCTATTTATTTTTCGGAGACACGAGGTATATCTGCCGGCGTTCGCAGATCCCGAGAGTCTTCTCTTAGTTCGTAGAGACTGTTTTATATTTTTCTCAAAACAGTTATATTATTTCTTTCATCCTATTATGTGTAGTAATCTTAGAAGTTCGTGAATTGTGACACCAGATCCTGGGGTAGTCTTAGAGTTATTTATATAATTAGTTCGTGGTTCGGTTTATTTAATTGTTTATTATTTCATCTTTGGAATTATTCATCGAAAACGCTTAAATTCAGTTTATTTTATGTCTAAATGAATAATCAATGCAAAATAGTTAATCGAACTCTAACATTGGCTTGCCTGGCGAGTGTGATGTTAGGCGTCATCACGATCCCTACGGTTGGAAATTTGGGTCGTGACACCTTATTATTATTATATTGACCGCGTCGCATGACTGATTCGCGAGCGGGGAAAATAGATTCATCTATGGTTCGAGTCGTTCGACCCTTCGGCGGTGCACAATTTATTATTGTTGGTCCGCGCCGTTCGACCCTCGGCATTGCTTGTGCATGATATTTGCTGCGTATTTTCTGTGATTTTACCTGATTACTGGCCTGGAAATCTTAAGTTGTCGACTGAAATGACAGAGATTTAAAGTTATTAAAATTTTGGAAGAAGTTGTTCTTTCCCGTTGATTATTTGTTAATGATTAAATCATCCATGTTTGATTATTTGTTAATAAAATGACGAAGACTTAAAGTGTTAAATGTAGAAAGGTTGACACTAATTATTCATGATCTTAGTAAATTGTCTATGACATTCATGCTTAGTGTCTCACTTGAATATACTAAATTCACCCCTAGAAAGTGTCTAATTCGACCTCTCGTCACTACCTCTCTGAGGTTAGGCGGGGGACTTACTGAGTACACGTTGTTTTCGTACTCATGCTACACTTGCTGTGCATTTTTATTGCACAAGTACTTTCACAGAGATGTGGCTGGTTTGGAGACTTAGGCGAGCTGTATCATCCGGAGGTGATCCGCAGCTGACAGAATCTCTCTCGTATTGTATTCATTTTTGTTTTAAATTCCATTGTCCAATTTGTATCTCGGACAAGCTTTGTAATGATTGTATAAATTCTTAGAAATTGCTCATGCACTTGTGACACCAGATTCTGGGATATGTGTATGGGATGTATTTTATAAAAACAGAATATTAAACTGTCGTATTTACCTAACAGATTTTTGTTTAGTTATTACGTAATAAGTTAAAGGTAACGATTTCAAAAATGTTAAAACAAGAATTTATTTTCAACTAATTAATGGTTGGCTTGCCTGACGATGGTGTCCGGCGCCATCACGACCTTAATAGATTTTGGGTCGTGATAGCAGATGCGGTCCAAGGGGTGCAAGTGCGGAAATCGCTGGGCAGTTTATATCAAATTCGAGGGCTTGAAATTCATATTTTCTAAAAATAATTTGGAGCTCGGGTGTAGGCGATTTGAAGTGGGTTTTGAGGAAAAGCTCCATAGGTAACAATTCCTAACCTTATTTCGCTTATATATCATTTATCTATAGCAAATTCTTCCGTGCAATCAATGAATTGGGTGAAAAATCATGAAAATGGGAAGAAGTTTCCCAATTAGAAAATCCGAGAATTTAATAAGATTTTGACGTCGGTTTTCGATGATTCTTGTTCGAGTGAGTGCTTGAGTGAATGGGTGTTCTAAATTTGTAACTTTCACTCGATTCCAAGACGTGGGCCCGGGGGACTTTTCGGGCAATTTTCCTAATTTCGCGTATTAGCCTCGAACTTATTAGCTATTTTATTCCTTAAAGTGATATTTACATTATGCAATCGAATTGAATAGATTTGGGACATTCGGAATCGAATAACTGTGGCAAGAGCGTGATTTTGAGTTGAGTAGTGCAGTCGAGGTAAGTGGATTGCCTAACTCTGTGTTGGGGACTTCCCCTTAGGCAATTTCAATATTGTTTTATGTTGTTTGGGCACCGTGTACCTGAGATGACGAATACGTACACGGGCCATTGTTACTAAGACTCCATTTTCCCCCCCATGACTTAAATTATTTCATTCCTATTTCACTGTCTCATGTATTGACTATGTAGTTTAGATTAGGAAATAGCACACCTACCTGTTTTACTTGAACTTTCCTTAGTTATTACTATGTGTACCATATTTAGGTAGTTTTATCCATATTTTTGCCTGTGATTTTTCCTGAACTGTTTTAAATAAAAATTATATTTGGTATTTGTACTGCATTGCATATTTAAATTGGGACTACGGACGAGATTCTGGGAGCTTTCCCCCTGTACTGCATTGCATATTTAAATTGGGACTACAGATGAGATTCCGGGAGCTTTCCCCCTGTACTGCATATCATATTTAAATTGGGACTTCAGACGAGATTCCGGGAGCTTTCCCCCTGCACTGCATTGCATACTTGTTACTGTGATATATGTTGTGCTGAGCCGAGGGCTCCATGTTATTATTTTCTTTTAGCTAATTGTTCCTACTGATTTGCCTAAGCTTATCATATCTCTCTATTCAAATTTTAAACTGTTTTACTATAAAAATCCAGTAGAGCCTTAACCTGACCTCGTCGCTACTCGACTAGGGTTAGACTTGGCACTTATTGGGTACCAAATTGTGGTGTACTTATGCCCTTTCCTGCACATATTTTTCGTGTGCAGATCCAGGTACCAACGCTCAGTTTCGTGGCTAGGGGTCCGAGCAGCAACTTCAGGAGATCGAAAGGTAATTCTACCGCGTCCGCAGAGTCTTTCGAGTCACTTTCCATTCCAGATTTAGATAGATTTTTCATGTAAATTCCCTTACATTGTATAAAGCTATTTTGAGACAGAGCTTGTGACTAAAGTGATATTCTGGGTTTTGGCAAAGTTGTATTTTGTACGCGCCAAGTGGAGCTGTTTCATTATAGACTCACTTATTTCATCTTTATTTTATTGCTTCTATTTAATATGTGTTTCCGCAATTAGGATTACCTGGTCATAGAGACTAGGTGCCGTCACGATGCCTTCGGAGGGTAAATCGGGTCGTGACACATAAACATACTAAAAATTATTTTTACACAAATTTAAAAGGATATTCCTTAGTTTCAAAAGACGAAAGTTGAATTCACAGATAAGAATATACTTAGAAGCACATTGACTGATATCATAATTTTTGCAAGTATGACTTTATTGTCAAAACTTTTATATACCATATGTGTGCTATTACATAAGCTATTCGACGTATCTAAGTTTTCAGTAGCATGACGGTATCCCATTACTTGGCAGAAATCACCTCCTAAACCATTAATTTTTCACCAAATGGTTCATTAATATCCAATATATTTCTAGAACTCCGGGCAATTATTTCGATCGTTTGACACTTAGTCATAAGTGCTTCGTCCCATATTATCATCTTGATTTCCTTATAAATTTAGCACCATTGCTCTACTTTGATACATTAGTGATGATTATTTAAGTTGTTTGAAGAGGTATATCAAATCAAAAGTGGGTGGCCTCACAATAAAATTGTTGTTGATACACCACTTGCTATTATTGCTAATAGTGTTGTCACACCTCCTTTTTTATACACCCCCAAGGGGGTATGGGAGTTTTTCCAATTAAAGTGACATTTTTCGAAATTGGATTATTTTATTTATTAGAGTCGCCACTTGGAATAGTTTATTTGGTGTTCCAAGTCACCGGTTTATCTTGAACCCAAATCGAGGAAATTTGACTATGTTTAAATTGTCTGCGAACCAGAAATCCGGGTAAGGAATTCTGTTAACCCGGGAGAAGGTGTTAGGCACTCCCGAATTCCGTGGTTCTAGCACGGTCGCTTAATGATTAAACTTGGCTTAAATTGTTTAATTACTCACTTTTAGGATATATTTGTATTTTTAACCTTTCTTATTATTCGATTATTTAAATAATTAACTCAATACGAGTCACGCGTACGCATACTCGTTTAGTTCGACGTGTCAAGAATCATGTCACGCGTATGATGCAAGACTAAATTGCATAGTTGAATCATATGATATACCATGCATAAAATATACTTGTTAAGTGTTTAATGGAGTTTATTTCATGTATGGGTGAAGTGGAGATGAAACGGAGCTAGGTATGCAACTACGTCGGAACATACGTAAAAGGAGACACCCGGGCGATAGCCGGGCGGCAAAACCAAACAACTCGACCCTGCCTGGCGTTAGCCAGGCGTTAGGGCTGAAACGCCAGCCCTACCCTGGCGTTAACCAAGCGTTAGGGCTGAAACGCCAGCCTNTATATCTTGAGTTAATAAAAAATCACAACTATGTCACGCGAACGTGTACATAATCCCGCTAGCTTAATTAAAATTGCGCCTAGAGCACTCTAACGATGTTCATTATTGTTGTAAAGTCATGAGGTTTGGATTTATTTGTAGGATAAGCATATGAAGCTATTTGAAGTTGTAAGTCATTTATACTATGCAATTTAACTAAGAGATAACCACCCGATATAATAGTATTATCAAAACGCTAAAAATAGACACTGACCTTTAAATGAAGAAATTTGATTATGTATAAACTTCGAACAATACCCGTACCATCAACCAAAGACCTTGAACGCAAACTTCGAAAAGGGGCCTCGGTAACACCTCGACGGACTTTCCGTTCCTCTCTTTCTCTGTTTTTTCCTTTCTTTTCCTTCCTTTTTCTTCTCTCGTTTTCTCTCTTTCTTTTCCAGAATTTTTTTTCTTCTCTCGTTTTCTTTCTTTCTGCTTTTTTAGAATGTCCTCCTCTCTTTTTCTTCAGCCAAAAAAAAAACCTTTCAGCCCACCCCCCTCATTATATATGTGTTGTAGTGTGCTAAGTGGGGGAA
>ML377395.1:40841-80592 GCA_005239525.1 Nicotiana knightiana | reverse complement strand
AGCACATAAAATGCGAGGTATATAATGCTTAAAATCACGAATTCTAGCCACACATCAATGGTTCGGGCCCAATTCTGCTCGGTGCATGGTTCTGGTTTTGGAGTTGTGCTATTTTAGCTTATTGAGCCTGAAGCATCTCTAATATCACTCGAAGGCTAATTTTGCCTTATTCACCGCCCTGTGCATTCTGACTGGATAATCGAACATCCTTGCGGACGTTATTTCGAGGTCGATGGTCAAATTTGCATTATTGGTAATATGGAAACTGACGTCGATGGGTACTGCAATCGGAACTCCATCGAGGTCAACTGGAGGCACTTCATTCGCTGGGGCGGCTATGTTGTCGTTTTCGCTATGAAAACCAAGGCCATTGTCGATGTATGTGGGTACTGCTTGGGAGTTTGACATACTTATGCTGGAATAAAAAATGCTTACAAGAACAAGTGTAAAACAGCGTGTGTTACGAAAATTAGCACCAGGCAATCACTATTATCCTTAGCCCTACAGAGGGTGCCAAACTGTTTACCCTTAAAATCGGATAATAATTAAATTTATAAGTGATTTTAAGAATATGTGATTTCACTAGGTAAAAACTAAGAATTATGTGAATTGGTATTAAAAATTGACTGTCAATAAAAATAATGCAAACCAATGTGATGCTTAGTTTTGGCCCTCGAGCTAGGTTTCCCTCGAACCAAATGAGTATGCTATTGAAAATATAAATTGAACAACATAATATTGAAAGCTTAAGAGAGAAAATGTAATATATTGCTTTGTTCTACCTGAATGTTAAGATTACAGAATGATTAGAAGCCCCTTTATATAGTAGAGGAGTTCTACTTATGGTATAATTCTAAATATAGTAAGAAATCCCATGATTGGCTAATTATCCGATCTCGACTTGATACGCGCCGAGATTCCCTCTGAGATCCTCGCTCGATCTCGGACATTTCGGCTTACCGTTACTTGACCAGGTGAACCCTCTTCGATCCCACTCGATCTTCGTTCCGCTTGGTATCGATCTTGATTGATCGTCGTCCTTGCCCGGTCCTCGAATTAAGGGTTCAACAACCTAACTTCATATTGAGACTCGATACAATATGGGGCTGAATCGTGGTCTATCATGATCCAACCTCGATTAGTCATAAGAAGGGTAGGCCCGTTCTGACCGTATATAAATCCTAACGTACGTAGTTGGTTTCGGCTAGATTTCTTCTGTATAGTCCAATAAATACTTGAAATATTTCATAATTAATTTTTGTATATCACATAAGAATTTCAGTCTGTGAAGGGTAGCAAACATATCAACAAAGGAGAATTTAATAGAGTCGAATATTCTTGTCTTCAACAGGTAAATCTTTTTCTGTTTTTCGTTCTAGTCTAGTCATTATATAACAGGTAAATTCTTACTATTCGGAATATTGTATGTATGCGATATTCAGGGGCCGATCTACGGTGTCGGATGCGGGTTCGTCTGAACGCTTTTATTCATACTTCATATTTTTCTTAAGAAGTCCATTGAATATTTATAAATAGGAGTATATTGTATTGGTGGTAAATAAGTGATACACGTGGAATGATATTTAGCTGACAGAGCGTGATAAGTAGAACAATAAGGAAATGACAACTGGAATATTACATTTAAAAAATATATGAGCTACAAGAGGTATGAATCGTTCACCCACGAGATAAAAGGGAACCAATATTCGAACCTAAAATAGTCGCTGAATAGGCACGGGCGGAATGAATCAAGACTGTAAAAAGGAAGATTTATTAACCTCCAATTAATGAGGAAGGGGAATCAGAATCGTTACATAATCTTTATAGACAATTACAATTACCAATCATAACGGACCATTAATGTCATTAAAGCTCATAATGGTTCGTCCATAAATGGTAGAAAACGTTATATTTGTAACCTCCTATATAAGGGGAGAGAATTTCACTTGTAAGGACACGTTCTAACTTCTATTGGAATACAATTATTTTCTTTTGCTTATTCAGTTTTATCAATTATTTTAATATCTTTTTGTCAATTTTATTTCCTTTCAAGTGATTTATTGAGGAAGTAGGAAATTTCTTGGTTATCAGTAACCCATGTTCTTCTAAAAATAGGCTTTGACTAAAAATCTTAATTTTTGGTTAAACAAATTGGTTCCGTTGCCGGGAATCTGATAATCGTTTTCCTTTCCAAATCCTTCTTTCTCAAAACCAAATCATGTAAACTGTCAACGAAAACAACCAACAGGTGGGAGGATCTCCAGTTCCTTCACCAAGGGAATCTCCACGTCATTCTCGAGAAAGAACACCTGAAAGATCTGCGTCTCACACAAATGAACAACATGGAGATGAGCAGACCGTTGAGCAAATGCCCTAAAACAATTAATTGTTGAGCATGTGAACAATGCTATCCAAGCTTTTGTAAGGGGATTTCCAATAGCACACCAACACCTCCCCCAAATAATCTACAACTATAGAAAATCCACGCTCGGGGCTTGCCAACTCAGGAAGCAGAAGAACACCCAATGAATCACGTGATGGGAGGTCAGGTACACGAAATAACTCTGATTTACAAAATTTGGTACTAACTTTGCAGATGAAGAGAAAAATGACCGTATTGAACAAATACTTGGTGTACCACCTGTGACTAAGCAAGTGGATATCGACAAATATTCATAACAACCCTGGAATCCGAGCGCGGCCCCATTTCCCATTCCTAAGAAGTTCAAAATGCATGACATCCCAAACTATGATGGAACAACTGATGCACGTGATCACGTAACTGCATTCACAACAGATGTAAAAGGCAATGATTTGACCAAGGAAGAAATTGAGTTGGTTTTGGTAAAAAAAATTGGAGAAACACTCACGAAAGGGGCTTTAACATGGTATTCTCTTTTACCTAAAAATTCTATTGATTGTTTTGCTGAGCTTGCAGATTTATTCATAAAAGCACATTCTGGAGCTCAAAAAGTTGAAAAAGGGATGGAAGATATATTCAAGGTAAAACAAGGAGATGCTGAGTTACTTAGGGAATTTGTGGATAGATATCAATGAGAGAGAACGATGCTTCTCCTCAAAACTTCCATGGTTGCTGAAAAAAGTAGCCACGAGAGTATAAATTTTTATTTTTTTCAAGAAAGAGAAAGAAAGATAAAAAAACCCTTACGTGCAAAATTCCACTTTTCTGGAAAGGGCATATTTTCTTCATTCACCAAAGCACTTGTGGGAGCAGCAATGAAGCGGGCATACCGGCCACAGTCTCTATCATCCTCAGGTCTAACCAATACCCTTTTGCTTCTCGGCACGAGAGTAAAGACCCCTTCACGAAATAATTTAGGGGAGTAAATATGAAGCAAGTGATGAAAGGTCAAAGGCAAGGAAGCCAAGTTGGATAGATATCGAAGACATGCAACAACCCTCCAAACAATGGGACCAATCTGTCCTAGGCAAACATTAAAGAAATGGAAAATTCTATAATTACTGGGTCAATAGGTGGTTTAAAACCTAAGGTGAAAGGATATGTGTAAACAAAAGAATAACCAGCCTGATATGAAGTTATTCTTTGGTTTGAACCAGGAACTAAAACTGGAAAATCAGACTTCCAGTAGCATTCTCTTCGAACAAGAGAAATCAAACCAGTAGTAATTTGGGTAGGATAAAGATCGACACGATCATGGGAGGCTAAAGAAGAAAATTGGTTCCTGATTGTTTCACGATCACATGAGAAAGAATATTCTTGCGGGACAATTTCATCAACCGTTGGTTCACGCATAGGTTAACTTGATTCCCTACTTCTGGCAGAAGATCTAGGGGTTAAAAAAGCCCGGGGTTTAAAAGAAAAAGGAGTAGCAATATTGGTTTGAGAAGAAGAACCATGAATGGACAACGATCCTAAACTATCTGCCACCTCTTCTATTCCTAACAGGAGCAGATGAAGGAGGAAGTTCATTAACAATTACTACTTTGCGAGGATCGGGACTTGATGAAGACATGGTTGTACAAGGAATTAACCGAGTAATATGCTGAAAAATAAGGCCGAGTGAAGAAGAAGAACACTGTAGGATGAAGGTTTCTTGAAACTGAAGGCACATGAGGTATTTATAAGAAGAAGTAACCATAGTGTAAAGTAGGTCATGATGAAGCGTCATAATGAAATCGTCACTTTGTGACTGACGCAGCCGCAGGAAAGCCCTAAAAAGTGCTGAGGAACCGCAGATTCAATCATCGAAAGCCACGTGGCATATGCATTAAATGGAAGTGACATACGACGCTTTGGTTCTGAAGAAAGCACAATGATGCTTGGGAAACGGCGGCAAATAATTCCCGCCATAAATACATACAACTTCCCAAATATTCAATTGTAGAATATTCGGTAAGTGGATGGGCTATCTATATTGGTGGTAAATAAGTGATACACGTGGAATAATATTTAGCTGACAGAGCGTGATACGTGGAACAATAAGGAAATGACAACTAGAATATTACGTTTAAAAGATGTATGAGCTACAAGAGGTACGAGTCAGTCACCCACGAGATAAAAGGGAACCAATATTCGAACCTAAAATAGTCGCTGAAAAGGCACGGGCAGAATGAATCAAGACTGTAAAAAGGGAAGATTCATTAACCTCCAATTAATGAGGAAGGGGAATCAGAATCGTTACAGAATCTTTATAGACAATTACAATTACCAATCATAACGGAACAATTAATGTCATTAAAGCTCATAATGATTCGGCCATAAATGGTAGAAAACTTATATTTGTAAACTCCTATATAAGGGGAGAGAATTTCACTTGTAAGGACACGTTCTAACTTCTATTGGAATACAATTATTTTCTTTTGCTTATTCAGTTTTATCAATTATTTTAATATCTTTTTGTCAATTTTATTTCCTTTCAAGTGATTTATTGAGGAAGTAGGAAATTTCTTGGTTATCAGTAACCCATGTTCTTCTAAAAATAGGCTTTGACTAAAAATCATAATTTTTGGTTAAACATTTATAATTTAGAATTAAATAATTTAAAATATTGTAATACCGGACCCATAAGCTTCAAATTATGGCTCCGCCTCTGGCGATTTTTACAGCAATATTTAAACAAAGGAAAAATTCTACTTCCGCAGTTCTTGCCTAATAAATTCTCCAGTAGATTAATAGTTAGTATTTATTAAGTAAGAGATTTACTTGAAATTACCTAATAAACGACCCGATTCTGCCGTTAGTTTATATAATTCTTTGTATTATGTGGCAGGTTGAGAGGTGGCCCTAAAATATAAATATTCTTTGTCAATCATGAGGAAATAAGAATAAATGCTTGCAAATGCTTGAACAGTTTGTACTTCTCTTGTGTGGCCATCACTGCAAAAATGGCTAGAGGACATGTTTGCAAATCTAGCCAATATTGAAGTCTTGTACTTATTCAGTTGCAAAGAATTGAAGAAATTGGAGATTTCAAGTGACATGCCCGAGTGTCTTGTAATAACGGGGTGCATTAATCCTATTGATGTTGAGCTAGATACTCCTAATTTAACAGGCTTCACCTGAGACATTACCTAGTTCCTCCCGTCTATGGTACTGATTGCTTGCATATATAATTTGAGAGTCCAAACTATTATATCTACTCAGTTGGCGAATTACTTGAGAGTTGTCTTTGAATTTTACCTCAACTGAACACCCTATCTTTTCGCTGATTGCGATATCCAAACTTGATAGGTTATATGTACCTTGTTATGTTTTGATGATCTAACAAACTTAATGACAAGAACCAGATAAGGAAACTGATATACATCAGCAAGTACGTGGGAATAACAAGTCTCAAGATGGAGATGTAAATAAACTCTTCAGAAGTCAAAGAAACAACAAGGGGAATAGATGGACATAAATTCCCCTGGTAACCTTACCAGTCAACTCTCCAACAGTTGTAAAGTTGCTACCTGCACACGCAACAGTACAAAACAGTGCAGCAATCAACTTCATTGGGAATACTCATGTACCAGACATGCTTGCATCATTCAAGTGATGTCATAAATGTTATATTAACATTAAACCAAAGGCAAAAACATCTCTTGAACATTGAAGAATCCATCAAGCACTCTCTCAATTGATCAATCAATCTGGCAAGCGATTCTTAAGAGTATCAAGAACAAAGAATAACATAACAACGAACCAGTTCCCTGTATTGAGTTATTACACGTCCTTAGTTGTGTTGCACCTTGGTTAAAGTTCTTTACTTGTAATTCCTACTTAGCTTAGTTAGAAGCATTGCGTAGGAAACCTTTGTAAATCATAAACCCTTGTGTTTGTGCCTTGGCTAGTGTTAGTTGAGCTGTAAGTCTTTGTAATAGAGTTATTACAAAATGGCTTGTAATAGAGTTGTTACAAGTTAGTGAGGTATTAAGAGGTTAATTCCTAGGTTACAATAGGTTGTAATCTAAAGTTTGTTCAGTAGTGAAGTTGAAATCTTACAAGGGTAGGTCATGTTTTTTTATCCCTTGAGCTGGAAGTTTTCCACGTAAAACTTTTTTGTTTCATTTACTTACCGCAGTGTGCGTGTGTTCAGTGGGAACTAATAGAGAACCTGGTTCTCTATATAGTTTGGTGGACCCTTAAATTCTATCAAAACTTAAAGAGTACTTTCAAGTTTATATATCATGAAGATGAGAAAACTTGTTGTGCACCTAGACTTTTGATATGTATTTGGAAGCTTAACAACTGGGTTGGATGGTTGTTACACATCGTTTCATAATGTATTGATAGCTTAATTGCAGGAATTCACTAAAGAACTCGAGGATTAAGCAACCGACTTAGGAACATAGCGGAGAAGTTTGAGAATTTCAGCAATGGCGGAAAAGAGAAGATTGGGATTAGAGAGAATTATGAGAGAAGAGAGTATTTAGGAAACTTGTAATGCAAATCTTATTCATTTTTGTATATTACAATGTACTTATATGAAATGTGAATGAATACAACTAGTCTAACAGAATTTGTTCTCCTAACAACTTGTGTAACTAACTCCAACTAAATTTTGCTGACATGGCATTTAACTAACTAACTAACTGATTTTTGGAACTTTGCCTCTAACTCACATTTGCTGATTTCACTAACTACGAGCTGGATTTTCTGTATCAATACTCCCTCATGCAAAATATCCTTGACCACACAGATCAAAATGAGGGAATCGAACCTTCAGTACAGTTAAAAATTCCCATGTAGCACAATCAATAGGTAACCCTACCCATTTCACCAGTCCTTGTGCGACAATTTTGTTTCCTTTCTTTACCATCCTTCTTTATAGTATGGCTCTGGGTACATGTGGGCTGGTTATATTAGTGGTGGGAGGGTAGGCAATTTGAGTGGGTAGTTGGTGGCATTTCTTTAAGAGTGATACATGAATAGTATAGTGTATTTTGACTGATGGTGGAAACAGTAGGGTATATGCAACTGGTCCTACTCTTTTGGAGATCTGAAAGGGTCCATAATACTTTGCTGCTAGCTTGTGAAATGGTTGTGCTGACACAGTAACTTATTTATGTGGTTGGATCTTCAAATAAACCCAATCTCCCACTGCAAATTGCATGTCACTCCTGTGAGCATCAGCTTGTTGTTTCATCCTTAGTTGAGCTCTCAACAAATGATGTTTGAGTAGTTGTAACTTCAGATCCCTATTGATTAGTGTATTGTCAAGTTCAACTGAGGCTGATTCACCTGGTAATAAGGAAAATGCAAGGGAGGAGGTCTGCTATATAAAACTTCATAAGGGGTGGTTTTAATAGCTGAATGGTATGATGTATTGTACCAATATTCAACCATAGTTAGCCAAAAATACCATTTAGAACTGTCTTCATTACAGAAACATCTGAGATATGTCTCCAAACATCTGTTTAGAACTTCAGTTTGCACATCAGACTGAGGATGATAGGCTGAGGAAGTGTTCAATTGTGCCCCTTGTATTGAGAAAACTCAATTAAACACTGAGATTATGTTCTTTAATCACCTATAATCGAGTTTTAAGGTCCAAAATGCTTACTTCTATGAAGAACACTGATTTTTCCTCTTCAAAATCGCCTCAAAGCCCTTTTCCCGTTCAAAAATGGTGTTAAAATAGGTTATGGTCGCGGAGGGTTTAATTTAATACTGCCCAGATTTTTAATAAAATGGCCTGTGCGTTCGCACGCTCCCAGGCGCGTTCACACAGTGTCCTTCCCACTCCCTCACGCGATCGCAACACTGTGCACGCGATCACACAGTGCATCAGTCACCCTTTTCCCCCACGCGCCAAGACCCATGTGCGGTCGCACACACTCACCCGCGATCGCACTGCCTCCTCCCTCTCTACTACGCGATCGCACCACTTCACCGGTGATCGCACAGAAAAAATTCCGGGGCCTCATCAACAGACCTATGCGATCGCATTTGACACCCCGCGATCGCATAGAGGAATTTACACCCTGCAACACACCAGCAAAAACAACAGATTTTTCAAGTCTGGAAGTGTCCGTTAATCACCCGAAATCAATCCCAAGCCCCTCGGGACCCCAACCAAATTTACCAACACATCATAAATGATCATTCAAACTTATTTGCACTCTCGGAACACCAAAAATAACATCAAAACACCAAAATCACACCAAAATCGCATCGGATTCAAGCCTAAGAACTTTGAATTTTCTAAATTCCACCAACGACGCCGAAACTATCCAAAACAACTCTGATTGACCTAAAATTTTGCAGACATATCCAAAACGATATTAAAAACCTGTTCCAACTTTCAGAATTCCATTCCGACCCCGATAGCCTATTTTACGCTGCCGACCGAAAATCACCAATAACTAACTTTCGCCAATTCAAGCCTAATTCTACACCGGGCATCACAAAAATATTCCGGGCACACTCCTAAGATCCAAATCACTTAACGAAGCTATCCAAGCCATAAAATCTTTATTCCGAGGTCGTTTACCAATAAGTCAACTCTCAGTTGACTTTTCAAACTATAAAGTTATTTTTAAGGACTAAGTGGCTAAACTCTCACTACAATCATTTTGATTTCAAGCCTACCAACTCTAACACATCAATAGTAGTATAAACAACCTATGACAAGGCACTAACAACAATAATAATGCAAATTCTACGAGACGACCGACCGGGTCGTTACAGACGGTTTTTTCGAAAATCTCATCAGATCGTTTTCTAATGTAGCTAAGTTGGTTTTTTTTATGTTATAATACAATTGAATGTTTTACCTAAAATGAACTTGACTATCACGACCCGAAATCCCACCTTCAAGCCATGATGGTGCCTAACGTTGCACCCGCTAGACAAGCCAACGTGTTAACTAAATTGATTTATTAACAAGTGAAAGTAATAAACACTGACTAGATAATTGAGATAAAATGCGGAAGATTAAAAAAATCTAAATAACAATAGCCAATAACGAAGAAATCCCTTTAAGTACAAACCCAGAAATGGAGTCACAACCTCACGAACCAGTCTAAGATTTAGCTAAAGACAACAGTTTGAAATAAAATGATATATCTGTCTGGAAATACATAGATGACAGAATGAAAGATAGACAGTGACGCCGAGATCCACGAACGCCTGCGGAACTACCTCGGTGTCGTCTGAAATGGACTGATGGATACTCACTCTAATGATGTCCACCGGGTTCGGCTGCGTGATCTGCACAACATAAAGAAGTGCAGGTGTAACATCAGTACAACCGACCCCATGTACTGAGTAAGTGCCAAGCCTAACCTCGGCGAAGTAGTGATGAGGCTAGACACGACAACAATAATTTACCTGTATAGTTCTATAATAAATACCAAGGAAGGTAGCAAGGAGTAAGCAATTAAGCACGGTAATACAGGGACAAGTAATGGGGTAACAAGTGAGAAGAAAATACGAATAACTGAACAAACGATAATGCAAATGAACCAAGACAACAGGAAATAATAACTCAAACAAAATGTACACGACATCACCCTTCGTGCTTTTACTCTCATCCTCACAATGCAATGCGTAAATGAAAGAAATATAAATAATGGCATGGCATCACCCTTCGTGCTTGTACTCTCGTCCTAACAATGCAATGTATAAACGAAAGCAATATAAATAATGGCACGACATCAACCTTCGTGCTTTTACTCTCTTCCTCACTATGCAATGTATGAAATGAATGAGATGAATACACGGCATCAACCTTCGTGCTTTACACTCTTGCTCACCCAAATCAGCAAACAAAACAACTTGGCAAGGAATTCAACAATATGAAATTCACTTCAAAAACCACCCAGCAAGGGGAAGACATCAACCAAAATAATAACAATGCCCGGCAAGGGACTCAGCTATAACCAATCTCTTACAAGTACATAATGTAATGAATTGAGTTCTCGACTGAAGTATCATATCACAAGTACTTAAACAGATATTCTCAGCAATTCAACAACTTTATAAAGGAAACACTTCAAAGCCCAATAAATATTGGAATAATAACAGGTAATTCACCAATTAGACTCACGCGCATGCTTGACACACAATGCATAGATACTCGTCACCACACATATACATTGAACATGATAATACAAGTAGCACATATGACTCCACACCTATTCCCTCACTAAAGTTAGGCCAAACACTTACCTCGACTCCAAAAATGCAAATCAAGCCTCTAGCACTACTTTTCCTCTCGAATCCAACTCCGAAACGATAGTATCTAAGCATAATCGACTCAATAATATTAATTATGACTCAATAGTTCAATCCCAAAGTCTAATTATACATTTCCCATCATTCTTCCAAAAATACCAAAATTCGACCCGGGCCCGCTTGGTCAAAACCCGAAGTTCGGACCAAAATCCGATCACCCATTCCCCCACGAGCCCAAATATACAATTTATTTTGTTATCCGACCCCAAAACGAGGTTGAATTCCCAAAAATTGGAAAAGCCCTAACTCTACCCAAAACCCCAATTTCTACCCTTTAATTTCATGTTTTTAGGCCTAGAATTCAGTGATTGATGAAGAAAATGGAAGAAATTAGAGTTAGGATTACTTACCCAAGTGGTTATCGTGGAAGAATGACTTGGGAATCATCTATGGGGTTTGGAGAATAGGAAGATGGTGAAAAATATGAAAATCTCATAATGGGTATTTTTTTTTTGGCTTTTAAAAATAGCTGGGAGAATTATACATGTGCGATCACGGAAGGGGGGTTGCGATCGCGCAGTGGATGGGTCCCCTAAGCTCCACGATCACAGAAGACTATACGCGATCGCAGAAGACAATGCTACCCAGCCCCCAGGCGTTCGCACCCAAGCCTCCGCGTTCGCACTGCCTACCCCCACTACCCCTCCGCGTTCGCACCTAGTATGGTGCGTTCACATAGAGTGTTTTGAACCCTGCCCCCAGACCCCACTTTTACCCTATGCGTTCGCACCCCATTGAGTGCGTTCGCATAGGGTAATTCCCTGAACACCAGAAAATGCACTAAAACACCAGATTTTTCTAACTTTTTGCACTCCGATACCCACCCGAAACTCACCCGAGCCCTCGGGGCTCAAGACCAATTACCCACACAACCTCATAAATATCCTACGGACTTATTCAAGTAATTAAACCACCAAAATAACATAAAAAATAATGAATTAAACTCCAAAATCCATAGAATTTTCTCAAACTTCATAAACTATCAACTTTACCATTTTTGATCCAAAACACGTCAAACCAAGTCCGTTTCTTACCAAATTTTACAGATAACTCATATAATATATATTGAACTTGTTCCAGGCTCCGGAACCATAATACGGGCCCAGTAACACGGGTTTCACATCACAATTCATTTTCAAAAGTCTTTATTATTTTCAGAAAACAATTTTCCTTAAAAATTCATTTCTCGGACTTGGGACCTCGAAATTCGATTCCGGGCATACGTCCAAGTCATATATTTAATACGGACCCTCCGAAACCGTCAAATCACTGGTCCGGATCCGTTTACCAAAAGTGTTGACCAAAGTCAATTTTAATCAATTAATTATTATAAATTCAACTCTTTATCAAATTTCCACATAAAGGCTTCCCGGCTACGCGCCCGGGCTGCGCACGTACATCGAGGTGATATTAACGGACAATTTTGGGCCTCGAAACACAATTTTAGCTAAATTTACACAGGATGACCTTTTGGGTCATCACAATCTCCACCTCTAAAACAAAGTTCGTCCTCGAACGGACATAGAAACGTATCTAAATCGGGGAAAAGGTGGGGATATCGGCTCCGCATGTCAGACTCGGACTCCCAAGTAGCTTCCTCAACAGGCTGACCTCTCCACTGAACACGAACCGAAGGATAACTCTTCGATATCAACCGTCGCACCTGCCGGTGTAATATGGCTACCGGCTCCTCCTCATAAGACAAATCCTTGTCCAACTGGACACCACTGAAGTCAAGTACATGAGATGGATCCGCAATATATCTTCGGAGCATAGATACGTGAAATACCGGATGCACGACTGACAAATTAGGTGGCAAGGCAAGTCTGTAGGCCACCTCTTCTACCTTATCCAGAATCTCAAATGGGCCAATGTACCTAGGGCTCAACTTGCCCTTCTTCCCGAACCTCATCATGCCCTTCATGGGCGACACCCAAAGAAATACTCGGTCTCCTATCATAAATGCCAAATCTCAAACTCTGCCATCCGCATAACTCTTCTGCCTGGACTGAGCTGTACGAAGTCTATCCTGAATGATCTTCACCTTGTCCAAGGCATCCTGGAGTAACTCAGAACCCAACAATCTAGCCTCTCCCGGCTCAAACCATCCGGCTGGAAACCGACACCGCCTACCATACAACGCCTCATACGGAGCCATTTGAATGCTCGACTGATAGATGTTGTAGGCAAACTCAGCTAAAGGCAAGAACTGGTCCCATGAACCACCAAAGTCAATGACACATGCTCGCAACATATCCTCCAAAATCTGAATCGTACGCTCGGACTGTCCGTCCGTCTGAGGATGAAATGTCGTGCTCAAATCAATCTGTGTGCCCAACTCTCGCTGAAATACTCTCCAGAAATAGGAGGTAAACTGAGTACCTCGGTCTGATATAATGGATATGGGCACACCATGCAGTCTAACAATCTCTCTCATATAGATCCTTGCCAACTTCTCTGCTGAATACGAAACTGATACTGGGATGAAGTGCACTGACTTGGTCAGCCTATCCACAACGACCTATACTGCATTAAACATCCTCTGAGTCCGTGGGAGTCCAATTACAAAGTCCATGGTGATACGCTCCCACTTCCACTCGGGAAGCTGAATCTGCTGCATCAAACCACCCAGTCTGTGGTGCTCGTACTTAGCCTGCTGACAGTTCAAGCACCGAGCTACATAAGCTACAATATCCTTCTTCATCCTCCGCCACCAATAGTGCTGCCGCAAGTCCTGGTACATCTTTGCGGTGCCCAGATGGATTGAATACCGGGAACTATGGGCCTCCTAAAGAATCAACTCACGAATGCCATCAATATCAGGCACACAAATACGACCATGCATCCTCAGAACTCCTTCATCATCCACTGTGACCTGCTTGGCACCTCCATGCCGAACCGTATCTCTAAGAGTACATAGATAACTATCATCATACTTCCTGGCTCGAATACGATCATACAATGAAGAACGGGCTATGGTATGGGCCAACACACTGCCAGTCTCAGAAACCTCCAACCTCACAAATCGGTTGGCTAAATCCTGAACATCCAACGCAAGAGGTCGCTCCCCGACTAATAAATAAGATAGACTGCCCATACTGACTGACTTCCGGCTCAAAGCATCGGCCACCACGTTGGCTTTCCCCGGATGATAAAGAATGGTAATATCATAATCCTTCAGCAACTCTAACCATCTCCTTTGCCTCATGTTCAACTCCTTCTGTTTGAACAGATACTGCAAGCTCTTATGGTCCGTGAACACCTCACATGGCAGCCTATACAGATAGTGCCTCCAAATCTTCAATGCATGAACAATAGGTGCAAGCTCCAAATCATGAACTGGATAGTTCTTCTCATGAATGTTCAACTGACGAGAAGCATAGGCTATAACTTTTCCATCCTGCATCAACACTGCACGAAGCCCAACCCGTGAAGCATCACAATACACGGTATACAGTCCTGAACCTGTGGGCAAAACTAACACTGGTGCTGTGGTCAAGGCTGTCTTGAGCTTCTGAAAGCTCGCCTCACACTCATCAGACCACCTGAACTGATCACTCTTCTGAGTCAACCTGGTAATCAGGGCTGCGATAGATGAAAAGCCCTCCACAAATCGGCGATAATACCCTGCTAAGCCCAAGAAGCTCCGAATCTATGTAGCTGAAGTGGGCCTAGGCCAATCTCTAACTGCTGAAATCTTCTTGGGATCCACTTGAATACCATATGATGAAACCACATGGCCTAGAAATGCAACTGAACTCAACCAAAACTCACGCTTGGAGAATTTGGCATACAACTGACTATCCCTCAGAGTCTGGAGGATGACTCTAAGGTGCTGCTCATGCTCCTCTCGGTTGCGAGAGTATATCAATATATCATCAATGAAAACAATAACGAACGAGTCCAAATAAGGCCTGAACACTAGGTTCATCAACTCCATGAATGCAACGGGGGTATTAGTCAGTCCAAAAGACATCACCAAAAACTCATAGTGCCCATAACGAGTGCGAAAGGCTGTCATAGGGACATCAGAAGCCCTAATCCTCAGCTGATGGTAACCAGATCTCAAGTCTATCTTGGAGAACACTGTAGCACCTTGAAGCTGGTCAAATAGATCATCAATTCTCGGCAAAGGATACTTATTATTAATAGTAACCTTATTCAACTGCCGGTAGTCAATACACATCCTCAACGAGCCATATTTCTTCTTGACAAACAACACTAGAGCACCCCAAGGAGAAACACTAGGCCTAATGAAGCCTTTATCCAACAAATCCTGCAACTGCTCCTTCAATTCCTTCAACTCTGGTGGGGCCATACGATACGGCGGAGTAGAAATAGGCTGAATGCCCTGAGCTGCCTCAATACAAAAATCAATATCCCTGTCGGGTGGCATACTCGACATATCAGCAGGGAATACCTCTGGAAACTCACGAACCACGGGCACAGACTCCAGGGAAGGAACCTCGGCGCTAGAATCACGAACATAGGCCAGATAGGCCAAACAACCTTTCTCGACCATGCGTCGAGCCTTTATATAAGAAATAACTCTACCAGAAAAATGAATAGGAGTCCCTCTCCACTCCAATCAAGGTACCCCTGGCAAGGCCAAGGTCACTGTCTTAGCATGTCAGTCCAGAATAACATAATAGGGGGATAACCAATCCATCCCGAGTATAACATCAGAGTCAACCATATCAAAAACAAAAGATCAACCTGAGTCTCCAGACAACCAATAACTACTAAGCAAGCACGGTAGACTCGATCTACCACTATAGAATCACCCACCAGTGTAGACACATGCACATCAGTACTCAAGGAATCACGGGGCATACTCAGATAAGGGGCAAAATATGAAGACACATAGGAGAATGTAGAACCCGGATCAAATAACACCGAAGCCTCTCGGCTGCAAACTGAAACCGTACCTGTAATAACTGCATCAGAAGCCTCAGCATCAGGTCTGGAAGGAAAAGCGTAGCACCGGGGCTGAGCCCCTCCAACCTACATGTCTCTAGGTCTACTTGCTACGGGTTGACCTCTACCTCTCATGGCCTGCCCTCCACCTCTATGAGTCTGACCTCCACCTATGGCACCACGACCTCCACCCCTAGCTGGCTGAGGGGGCGGGGTTGCACCTAATGCTGGGACCATGGAACGAGAACTATGATACTAAGAACTACCAGAAGCTCGGGGATAATACCTGGAAATGTGCCCCGAAACACCACAAGAATAACAAGGCCTCTGCTACTGTGGATGCTGAATCTGGAACTGTCCCTGTCGACCCTGATAACCACCCTGGAATCTCTAAAGCGGCGGTGCACTGATAGGTGCTGGTGGTGCACTAATAGGAGCTGGAGGTACACTGTGAGATACCTGAAGTGCCGACTGATAGGGTCTGGGAGGATGACCTCTGCCGAAAGAATCCCTGGCCCCAGATGAGGCTCCACTGAATCGACCGAAGTGACGGGGTCTCTTGTCAGCCCCCTGACCACCACCCTGTGACAAAATCATCTCAATCCTCCTGGCCACATTGGCCGTATCCTGGAAAAAAATATCAGTACCTGACTCCCTGGCCATCTGAAGTTTGATGGGCTGAGCTAAACCCTCAATAAACCTCCTCACTCTCTCACGATCAGTGGGGAGTATCATAATAGCATTCCGAGATAGAGTGATGAACCTGGTCTCGTACTGAGTGACAGCCATAGATTCCTGCTGGAGGCGTTCAAACTGCCTCCGAAGATCCTCCTTCTGAGTAACTGGAAGGAACTTCCCCAAGAATGACTTGGAGAACTGACCCCAAGTCAATGGTGCAGACCCAGCTGGCCTGGTCAAGCAATAGTCTCTCCACCAAGTCTTGGTAGAACCCGAAAGACGAAAAGTAGCAAAATCAACTCCATTGGACTCTACTATGCCCATGTTCCAAAGAACCTCATGACAGCTGTCAAAATAATCCTGGGAATCCTCTGATGGTGCACCAGTAAATGTAGTAGTGAATAACTTGGTGAATCTATCCAATCTCCATAAAGCATCTGCTGACATAGTTGCTCCCTCAACTTCCAGTTCCACAATACCTGGCTGAGCTACTCCGGCCGTCTGAGGTGCCGGAGTCTGAAACTGAGGATCTAGCTGATCTGGTGTGCGAGTAGAAGGAGTCTAGGTCCCTCCCCCATCCTGAGAAATGACTGGTGCAGTAGGAAGAAGACCGGCCTGAGCCACACTCTCTATGAGTCCCACTAAGCGGACTAGAGCGTCCTGAAGCACCGGGGTGGCAATGAACCCCCCTGGGACCTGAGTTGGTCCAACTGGGACTGTCTGAGTAGGAACCTCACCGGCAAAGTCTACCTGTGGGTCCTCTACTGGGGCTGCTGCTCTGGGCCGAGCCCTGCCCCTGCCTTGGCCTCTAGTACAACCTCGGCCCCTCGTAAGAGCTGCAACATGAGGATCGGAATGCTGATCGGTAGATTAGGAAGCACGCGTCCTCTCCATCTGTGAGAGAATAGAATCGAAACTCAATTAGCATTTACAATTCAAATCGCATGACATAAAAGAAGAAAAGTGAAGTTATTCCTAACTTTGCAGCCTCCCAGGGATAAGCATAGACGTCTCGGTACCGATCCCTCAGACTCTACCAAGTTTGTCCGTGAGTTGTGAGACCTAAGCAACCTAGTGCTCTGATACCAACTTGTCACGACCCGAAATCCCACCTTCAGGCCGTGATGGCGCCTAACGTTGCACCCCCTAGACATTCCAACATGTTAACTGAATTGATTTATTAACAAGTGAAAGTAATAAACACTGACTAGATAATTGAGATAAAATGTGGAAGCTTAACAAAATCTAAATAACAATAGCCAATAACGAAGAAATCCCTTTAAGTACAAACCCAGAAATGGAGTCAAAACTTCACGAACCAGTCTAAGATTTAGCTAAAGACAACAGTTTGAAATAAAATGATATACCTGTCTGGAAATACATAGATGACATAATGAAAGATAGACAGTGACGCCGAGATCCACGAATGTCTGCGGAACTACCTCGGTGTCGTCTGAAATGGACTGAAGGATACTCCCTCTAACGATGTCCACCGGGTCCGGCTGCGTAATTTGCACAATATAAAGAAGTGCAGGTGTAGCATCAGTACAACCGACCCCATGTACCTAGTAACTGCCGAGCCTAACCTCGGCGAAGTAGTGACGAGGCTAGACACGACAACAATAATTTACCTGTATAATTCTATAATAAATACCAAGGAAGGTAGCAAGGAGTAAGCAATTAAGCATGGTAATACGAAGACAAGTAATGGGGTAACAAGTGAGAAGAAAGTACGAATAACTGAACAAACGATAATGCAAACGAACCAAGACAACAGGAAATAATAACTCAAACAAAATGTACACGACATCACCCTTCGTGCTTTTACTCTCGTCCTCACAATGCAATGCGTAAATGAAAGCAATATAAATAATGGCATGGCATCACCCTTCGTTCTTTTACTCTCGTCCTCACAATGCAATGCGTAAATGAAAGCAATATAAATAATGGCATGGCATCACCCTTCGTTCTTTTACTCTCGTCCTCACAATGCAATGCGTAAATGAAAGCAATATAAATAATGGCATGGCATCACCCTTCGTTCTTTTACTCTCGTCCTCACAATGCAATGCGTAAATGAAAGCAATATAAATAATGGCACGGCATCACCCTTCGTACTTTTACTCTCTTCCTCACTATGCAATGTATGAAATGAATGAGATGAATAAACGACATCATCCTTCGTTTTTTACACTCTTCCTCACCCAAAAATAAGCAAAAAACAACTTGGAAAAGAATTCAACAATATGAAATTCACTTCAAAAACCACCCAGCAAGGGGAAGACATCAACCAAAATAATAACAATGCCCGACAAAGGACTCAACTATAACCAATCTCTTACAAGTACACAACGTAATGAATTGAGTTCTCGAATGAAGTATCATATCACAAGTACTTAAACAGATATTCTCAGCAA
Organism: Nicotiana knightiana; assembly: GCA_005239525.1. Classification (NCBI taxonomy): domain Eukaryota; kingdom Viridiplantae; phylum Streptophyta; class Magnoliopsida; order Solanales; family Solanaceae; genus Nicotiana; species Nicotiana knightiana. The sequence goes on along the minus strand of ML377395.1, from coordinate 61,878 downwards.
TTCAACAACTTTATAAAGGAAACCACTTCAAAGCACAATAAATATCGGAATAATAACAGGTAATTCACCAATTAGACTCACGGGCATGCTTGACAAACAATGCATAGGTACTCGTCACCTCACATATACATTGAACATGATAATACAAGTAGCACATACGACTCAACACCTATTCCCTCACTAAAGTTAGGCCAAACACTTACCTCGGCTCCAAAAATGCAAATCAAGCCTCTAGCACTGCTTTCCCTCTCGAATCCAACTCCAAAACGATAGTATCTAAGCATAATCGACTCAATAATATTAATAATGACTCAATAATTCAAACCCAAAGTCTAATTATACATTTCCCATCATTCTTCCAAAAATACCAAAATTCGACCCCGGGCCCGCTTGGTCCAAATTCGAGGTTCAGACCTAAATTCGATCACCCATTCCCAACGAGCCCGAATATACAATTTATTTTGAAATCCGATCCCAAAACGAGGTTAAATTCTTAAAAATTGGAAAAGCCCTAACTCTACCAAAAACCCCAATTTCTACCCTTTAATTTCATGTTTTTAGGCCTAGAATTCAGTGGTTGATGAAGAAAATGGAAGAAATTAGAGTTAGGATTACTTACCCAATTGGTTATGGTGGAAGAATGGCTTGGAAATTGTCTATGGGGTTTGGAGAAGAGGAAGATGGTGAAAAATATGAAAATCCCGTAATAGGTATTCTGTTTTTTGGCTTTTAAAAATAGCTGGGCGAATTATACCTCTGCGATCGTGGAAGGGGGGTTGCGATCGCACAGTGGATGGGTCCCCTAAGCTCCGCGATCGCAGAAGACTATACGCGATCGCACAAGACAATGCTACCCAGCCCCCAGGCCCACACTAAGCTCTGTGCATTCGCACCCAAGCCTCCGCGTTCGCACTGCCTACCCCCACTACCCCTCCGCGTTCGCACCTAATATGGTGCGTTCGCATAGAGTGTTTTGAACCCTGCCCCCAGACCCCACTTTTACCCTATGCGTTTGCACCCCCTTGAGTGCGTTCACATAGGGTAATTCCCTGAACACCAGAATTGCACTAAAACACCAGATTTTTCTAACTTTTTGCACTCCGATACCCACCCGAAACTCACCCGAGCCCTCGGGGCTCAAGACCAATTACCCACACAACCTCATAAATATCCTACAGACTTATTCAAGTAATTAAACCACCAAAATAACATAAAAACAATGAATTAAACTCTAAAATCCATAGAATTTTCTCAAGCTTCATAAACTATCAACTTTTCCATTTTTATCCGAAACACGTCAAACCAAGTCAGTTTCTTACCAAATTTTACAGATAACTCATATAATATATATTGAACCTGTTCCGGTCTCCAGAACCATAATACGGGCCCGGTAACACGGGTTTCACATCACAATTCATTGGGACCTCAGAATTCAATTCCGGGCATACACCCAAGTCCCATATTTTCCTACGGACCCTCCGGGACCGTCAAATCACGGGTCCGGATCCGTTTACCAAAAATGTTGACCAAAGTCAACGTTAATCAATTAATTATTATAAATTCGACTCTTTATCAAGTTTCCACATAAAGGCTTCCCGACTACGCGCCGGGCTGTGCACGCACATCGAGGTAAGATTAACAGAGACTTTCGGGGCTTCGGAACACATTTTTAGCTAAATTTACACAGGATGACCTTTTGGGTCATCACATTGACAAACTAACGTTATTATGAACCTTGGGAGTTTAAAACATTTTTTATGAGATTAACATTTGTGTAGGTTTATAAACTATTCGTTATTTACACTTAATCCTATTAGTTAATCTAAGTTTGGCCGGTTAATCCTAATTAACGGATCATATAGGGTTCCTTAATAACCTTCCTTATAGGATTAATTAGAATCCTTGTCCATAATATTAAGGTTAAGTAGACCGTAAAAAATAGAGTTAACTTTAACCATTATTTAGTGGATAGGTGTCCTAATTCACCTTTCAAATAATTAGGTGGCAACTCTCTTAAAATTAATTAAACCTCGAAATTACCAATATGTTATACTCTAATTTGACCCGTGTTAAAATGGGGTATAACAGATCCAACTCTAGCCCTTGCTCCTCCACTTCTCATTCTATATCATCTTCAAGTAGCTGTCCTTCTTCTTGTTCTTCTAGCTCCAACAGAAATTGCCTAAGGTTTTTGCACTTGTGACCTGGCATGTACTTCTCATTGCAGAAGTAGCATAAACCTTGAGCCCTCTTCTCATTCATCTCTTCTGCACTTAATGTTCTTCCGTCTTATCCCTTATGAGCTGTTAAGTTACTTGAATTAGGGGTTGATAGAAGAGGTCTATTGTAAGCTTTTGGATCTTCATACCTCTTAGCACTTGATTGTTGGCCACCTTGATCCATAGCAGAATATCTGATAGCAGCAAGATAAGTTATTTGTAGCTTGGCAATCTTGTAAGCTTGAGACAAAGTGGTGGGATTTTTTAACTTTACAGCTATATTTAACTCATGTTTCAGCCCACCTATAAAGCAAATAATCGCATTTTCTTGTGATAAATTCACTCTAGTGAGATACCTTTAAAATATTGCTTGGTATTCCTTGACACTTTTAGTTTGCTTGATCTTTTGATTTCTTCAATCGGATCATCAATATCAGTACCAAACTGTTCCACCATTTCCATAACATATTCATTCCATGTAGCAGGATGAAGATATTGTTTGTACCTCATGAATGACAAGTGCCATTGGATGGCTTCACCCTCTAACTGCATTGCTGCCACCTCTACCTTCCCTTCAGCAGCTACTTTCTCCATAGAAAAGAACTGTTCGATTTTGTACAACCAAGATCTCAAATCTTCCCCAGCAAATCTCAGATATTTCATCGTTGATCATCGTGAAAAATTAGAATTGTGACCATTATGATGACCAACATTCCTTTCTCTCTAAGGATTTTCATCAGATGGATGTTCTTCATGCTCTAATGGAGTTTTATCCCTTCGTTGGCCAGTAGCAGCTGTCACTTGCTCTTGAAACTCAAGTACAGTTTGATCTAACCTTTTAAGATTAGAAACCTCCCCTGCTAAAGAATGATCTCAGAAATCATCTTTTGCATCAATTCACCTACTTTTGATAGTGAATTTTCAATTACTCTTGATGTTCCTTTCGTCATTATTGCCAAGGAAAGGAATGCTCTGATACCACTGATAGCTTAATTACAGGAATCCACTGAAGACTCGAGGATTAAGCAGCTGACTCAGGAACTTAGCGAAGATGTTCCAGAATTTCAACAATGGCGGAAAAGAGAAGATTGGGATTTGAGAATTATGAGAGAAGGGAGTATTTAGGAAACTTGTAATGCAAATCTTATTCATTTCTGTATATTACAATGTACTTATATGAAATGTGAATGAATACAACTAGTCTAACAGAATTTGTTCTCCTTACAACTTGTGTAACTAACTCCAACTAACTTCTGCTGACATGGCATTTAACTAACTAACTGATTTTTGGAACTTTGCCTCTAACTCACATTTGTTGATTCCACTAACTTCGAGCTGGATTTTTTTGTATCATGTATCATATTGTATTTTATTGTATTGTACTGTATCGTTTGATGAATACAATGTTTAGTTAGATTGTATCGTTTGACCTTGTCTCATGATATCATGCACCAGCAATATGAAGAATAAATTTGTAATATTATAAAGAAAAATTATGATATGGGGTAAGTTTATTATATAAAAAGGTAGGGTAAATGATAAAATAAAATTATTTAATAATGGTGAAGGGTGATATGAGAGAAAAAGACAAGATAACGGCGCAACCATAATCGGCTGTGGTACATTTCATCGTTACGTAACGATTGATTTAAAGATATGATACAAAAATTTAAATAGCAACTAAAACAAACATCGTAAGTAACAATATGATACAATACAATGAGTAACGACCATCCAAACAAGCTGTAAGTTGAAGAAAGTCGAAATGGAAACGAGAAATAAGTTGAAGGAAGTCAAAATGGAAAACATTGGACAAATGGAGCAAAAGGAGTTGAAAGATTATCTGAAGATACATAAAAGAAGGTAATTAAATGTACTTTACATAGAAGTTTCATAGTTTCTTCAGTTTTGCTGTGTCTAGTCTTCTAATTTTTTTTCCAACTAATTTTATGTTTCGAATAAATTTATAGAGCTATTTATGCAGGGGCGAAATCACCTTTTGCTAAGGGTGGTCAAATGACTACCCTTCGTCGAAATTAACAAAATATTATACTGTGTATATAAGTAAAATATTAATTTTAGATGTATATAACATATACTGAACACTCTTTGTCGGAAAATTTCTTTCAAGTTTGAACACCCTTGAGAAAAGTTTTGACTTCGGCGCAAAGTTCAATTTTTCTATTACATACTCACTTGTGACCTTACGGGGTTGTTTGTAGGGTGTATAATAATAGTACTGAATATATGTATATATATATATATATATATATATATATAGTGTATAGTAATGCGAGGATTAGTAATGTAAGGATTAGTTATGCAGGTATAAGTTAGCTGATATTATTTCTTATGACGGTTTGGTGTGGTGTATTAAAAATGATATGCATCGTATAATTTCTATAAGAAATATTTGTTTACAAAAATACCCTCCGCATTATTTAGCTTTGAGGGACTTCAAGGGCAATTTTATCTTTAACATGCTTATCCATTTATTAATAGGCTTGGTATTGCTAATACCATTGTTTGCTATGTATTAGTTATACATAGGATAATACCAAATATGGTGTCGTTGAAAAAGTATACCAAATAAAAAATTAATAATATCAATGCTATATACATTATTTTCTCCAATACATCCTACCAAACGACCTTTAAATGTTTCATATAACGGGGATAGAGTGTAACAATGGAACTTCAAAGAGTACATCCACCTACAAATACAATGTCCTTTGAAAAAAAAATCTTCTTTTTTTTTTTTTTTTTTTTTTTTTTGTGTTATTACCAATAGGATAGTTATTATATGTTTCTTAATTAAATCTTTCAAAATTATTATTGCATCGATGTCGGATCCTCCAAAAATATATAAATTCTATTTGGATGATCCAATATTAATACACACCCGATATTTTAAAGGACCCGAGCTACATAGGTTATAATGATACTACTATGAGATTAGAGTTGTAATAAGATTCAAAAGCAAGTTAACTAAGAGCCTCACACTCCCTTAAGTATTGCTACTATTATATATTATTCTTGAATTAGAAAATTTCTTGGTAAAGAGTGCTTTACCTCGCGATTTCAAATTAGTCAGGTCAGTCCTACGGCATGTGCTTGCTGTTTTAGAAAAGCAAAATTTCCAGAATGAACCTCTTAGTTGCTTAAGGTCCAAGGTCTCAATTAATTTCTCTTACAAATTCATGATCAGGTCTATTTTATGAATTTACACCATTTAATTTGGAGAATAGGATATACAGTCAGAACTCTTTACTATAATATCTTTATATAATAGTCATTCATTATAAAAATTAAATTTTTTCGGAATCAATTTTTATGTTATGTTATAACGTAACATATATCCTCTATAACATCACTTCACTATAACAATAAAAAAATATCGTACAAAATTGTTATAGAGAGGTTTGATTGTATAATTGAATTAGCTATAAGTTCCTTATTCATTTACCAAACCAGATAAACTTAAACATGGTATAGTTTTGCATAGGCAAAATACATCGGCAGACCCTTAAAGTTGTCCACACTTTTCACTTAGACACTTCATTTTAAGTCTGTTCCATTTTAACACTCTAATCACATCTCAAATGTGTCATTTAGACACAAACTTGATTGGCAGCCAACCACAAAAAATGCGTGTATTTCACATTCCAAAGTGACAAATAAGATGCGGACACGTAGATTTAACTTAAATAAATTTTAAAAAAACTTTTGAAAAGAAAAAAGAAAAATGTTAAAAGAAAAAACAAGAATGCACCCCCACCCCCGGTCATCTTCCCCGACGAACCCCCCTCCTTCTGTCTTCTTCCCCGACAAACCCTCCTCCCTATTTCTTCTCCTTTAAGAAACTCTCTGCCGCCACTATTTTTCTCTCTAGATCTGTCAAGTGCAGTAGCAGACAATGAAGGTAATTAGTTTAAGATTTCATGTAACAAATTAATAATCTAAACATATGTGTTGGGATACTCTTTATCAATCTTCTTTGATGATCTGCGATTTCTTTGCATATGTGGTAAATGTAATTCCAAATACACTTACAGATTTCAAGTGGCAATTGAACACAACTAAAAAAATCTGAAGGAAACTTACGGGAATTATTCCCATTCACATCGGTGAAAATCCAGTTCTAAATTAAAAATAAAATAATTTTTTTGAGAAGAGATGTTAATGATAAGTCGAAAATCGGAGCAAAAATGCCTAAAATCATGAGTAGCTTCCATAAAATTTATTTTGATAAAAAAAAATAGCTCAAAAGAACCAACATTCTTATAAAAGAGAGAAAGCATTTGTTTAGAGTTCTGGAAAAATATCATCAATATTCATCGCCTAAACTTTGTGTTTTTTGAAGATGGAGATTGGTCGGGGTTGGAGGGGAAGGGGGCAGAGAGAGTAGATAGCATTTGGAAAGTGAGGAGTTTATATTTTGGGCCATTTCATGCGCTTAAAAATTGTGAGAAACACTTGTCTTGTCACGTTCGCTTTTTGTGTCTAAATGATACATTTGAGATGTGGTTAAAGTGTACAAATAAAACGGACTTAAGATTAAAGGTAAGTGAAAAGTGTGGACAACTTTAAGTGTCGGGCGTGCCGTTACAAACACATGGAAACTAGCAATAAATAAACTCAGTCAGCTTTTGCCTCATTTGCCACCTGACCAAAAGTTGCCTCAATAAATGGTTATGACCCAAACCCTCCATAGTTGGACAATTAATTGGTCAAAACCAATCTGTCCAATTACTCAAACTACCTTTTTTTCTTTCATTTTTTCTGTTCAACTTTTATTACTTTATCTAATCATCAAACCAAAACCAGTAAACTTTAAGCTTCCTATAGCTTTTTATGATTTTTGTAATACTTAGCTTGGAGTAGTATCTTTTTATTTTTCTTTTTTTTTTTAATGTTTCCGGCCACCCGATGTCCGATGCTCACATTGGGACCCGACTAAATCCGGATTCGCGCCGGAAAGTCGCACATAGGGGTAAAGCGCTCCTTAAAACACCACTTTGTAATTACAGCAGCAAAATCTAGACAACTTTAATTTGTAGTAATAAAACTATAAACTACAACTAAACAACTGAGTAGATCATAACTATGGAGGCAGATCCGGGATTTAAACTCTATGATTCAGCTTTGAAGGTTCTTACCATTGAACCCATTGTATTTCTAAAATTATGGGTTCATATCTACTATTTTTTACAATTTTAATAGATTTTTACACATAAAATTTATGTTCCGTATCAAAAGTTATGGATTCAATTGAAACCGATGTCAAAAGACTAGATCCGCCACTGACTATAACTACTACTATTAGAAAAGCTTGAATTTTTCACTTCACTACTAATCATGAAGTCCGCCAGCTGCAGCACGTGCAGCATCAATAGCAGCATGTGCATCATCAAAAGCACGTGCAATATCAACAGCAGCACGTGCATCATCAACGGCAGCACGTGCAGCATCAACACGTATAACATGGTTCTCAGCCCGCGTCTCCAAATAAACTCGAAGAAGTACGATCAAACAGGAAAGGCTGAGCGCTAGCCAAGTAGGCCATCCAAAATCGAATTCTTGTAAGCGAAGACAAAAAGAAAGGATACAGAGTCCGGACAATATCCCAAAATCATTAGTAACAGGTCTGACCAACATCAGCAAGCAAAAAAACCCCACAGCTGTTGCAGAAACAGATAGGAACAAAGATACTGTAGGAATATTAATGTCTTCCTTCAATAGGTTGAAAAGCTTCAATATTAAGAAAGCGAGCAGAGGTCCTAAATTATCGAAGGCAGAAATATAGTGAGGAAACATCATCAGTGCCGGAAATGGATGCAAACCGCGGAGGACTGATACAACTCCGCGCAGCAGTTCTGGTGCTGCAATGGTTGAAACAAACCAGAACGCGTGGCTGCCAATGGCAGCCATTGCCACAAGAAAGAAAAGCAGTGCGAAAATCGCCCATATTTTTTGCTCTAATCTCATTTTTTCTATTGTACGTATTTGGAAAACAAAAATGGAGTAGAAAAAGAGAAAGCTAACGTTTTTCAGTCGCCGCAGCTGGGAGTAGAGTGTGGACCTAGGGTTTTAAATTTGTTCTTAGTAGTAGAAAAGAAATGCTTTTCCTACTGGATATACTGAAGCTATATATCCGTTTAAAGTTTTGTCAACAAATCAAAAAGGCTCAGAGTATTTAAGTGGTTATAAAAATTTCTAATTAAAAGTAGAATTGTAAGTTTCAACTAAATTATTTTCAAATTTAGAAAGGGATCATTCTTTTTAGAATGGATCAAAAAGAAAATAGATTCACATAAACTGGAACGAACAGAATACTATATAAGTAATGAAGTTAATTCATTATTTGATTATAGATTTGAAAAAGAGGAATTTTTAATGGGTTTATGAAAATATTTAAAGAAAACTTCAAAGTATTGGAAGTTGTTTAAATCGGAATAGAATAGTTATTACAATTATAAGCGAATTTAAAGAAACTACTAAGCACACTCAATATTTATTATCTAATCCATAGAAACAATAAATTCAAAAAAATTTAAGCTGGGACAGCTGGACCACTACAATACAAATTATTGGAATTTTCTGGCTTCTGGGATTGGACATTTATTGGCTTGACGGCCAAGCAATCCTTATTTCCTTTTCATTTTCTTTTCTCGTGATATTTTGTACCAATGTGTTCTTCTTTTAACTCTTAGGACTTGTTTGGTATCAGAGATAGGGGATAATTATTTCAAGATTAAATTTATCATACGTTTGGTTGTCTTAAAATTGTAGTGTAATTAATTCAAAGATGTAATATTACTTTTATCTCTATGGAAAGGTAAAATAACAATCACGGGATAACTAATTTTGGAATAATTAATTCTGAGATAACTTGTTTACTAATCGAACGACCCATTTAGGAATGTCAAATGGGTGGGTTGGGTCAATTTTGGATGGGTCAAAATGGGTTGAGTCAAATGACCCGCCCAAAAGTTACTTGGGCTAAGATGTGTTGGGTTAAGATGGGTTAAAATTCGGTCATAACACAACCCACCCAACTCTTATTAAGCTTTAATTTATATGTGTTGTTTTCTTATAAATTGTATAATTACTAAATAAGGCTTTTTTTTTTTTGTTATGGTCATATATAAAATATTAAACAAAAAATAAAATTATTTCTAAGATATTTTGTCAAAGTTACTCATGGATCAATTTGGGTTAAAAATTAGCCAAACTTTAAATGGGTTGAGATGAATTGGGTCAAGATAGGCTAAGTTCAATGAAGGAAATTTTACCTCCTATAGCAAAGGTATACACCATATTTATTATAAACCAAAATCATTTTAAAATATTATTTTCTATAACTACCTTTTATATTTTATTGCAAAATAAATATTTTATGGTATATACTACCATTGAAGCATGAAATATGCTGTTTATGTTTTTCCTCTCTCTTAGACAACTGGACATACCTATTTTTAAGGGATTGTTGTTACTGTGTTCATGAATACATGGCGCGAATACAAGTGAATACATGCGCGTACAGCTGTATTCATGAATACAGCAACACGAATACATGTGAATACATGCGCGTACAGCTGGACTGCCCATATTTTAGGCATTTTTTGCTGTTGTATTCATCAATACACGTCACGAATACATGTAAATACATGCGCGTACAACTGGACTTCCTTGATTTTAGACGTTTTTTATTGTTGTATTCATGAATACAGCATCGCGAATACATGTGCGTACAATTAGACTGCCCTGATTTTAGGCGCTTTTTCTTGTTGTATTCATGAATACATGGCGCGAATACATGTGAATACATGCACGTACATCTGGACTGCCTTGATTTTAGGCGCTTTTTGCTGCTGTATTCATGTGAATACACTAGCGTAACAACTGAATACTAGCTATATGAAGTAATTATGTATATGATAGCTATAGGAAGTTATAGCTACTAAACAATAGTAATTTCTCAAAATTCCTCTTCAATAAATGGGCAGATCAATAACCAGCCCAACCTTAAACGAGTTAGGCGGGTCATTTGGGTTTGAGCCAAATTTGACAGCACTAGACCCCTTATAGTCTTCGTAGTGCTTTATTTTATTTGAACCTTTCTCCTAACAACAATATTATTGCTATATAGATGCCTGCAAATGTTTGCATATAAGTGTAAAAATTATGTAAAATAGAATGAGACTCATTTCTTCTGTGTATATTGCAAAATCAATGTAATACTTTTGGTGCATATTGGTTGATAGTCAAGAGAGATCCGGGAGTATAAAAGATATTGGTAAAATTAAGTTTTATTATATTGGAATGAGACATACTTAAAAAAAAAAAAAAAAAAAATTTATATATATATATATATTTCATTTCACAAACCAAAATCGATCATAGAGCAACTTCATCTAAGAACTTGGACATCATGCCCCAAGTCCTTGATTCAAAAAAGAACATCATCCTATACTACCAGTAAACTCTTAATGAATTATGTATGGGTCAAAATTAGGCTAAGCTTAGTAGATACAAATGGACGAGACATGGCCGAGGCCGAGACCAACCACGGCTTAGTGGCGAGGAGTCGCCAAGAGAGAGACCCGTGCCGAGGTCGAGTAGAGAACGAATAGAAGCAACGGCCAAAATAAGTCTTAGAATTGTGAAAATGAATATTCCATTGAATATTCTCCCAAATGTACTTTTTAGGATTTTCTAAGAATATCCCTTATAAATAGGAAGAGATAGGGAACAAAAGGGGATCTTCACTTTTTTGATAGGAACATATTGTAAAGGGTTGACCATCTATTACTAGCAAAACCCTGGTCGATGCCGAAACAAGGTGCCCCCACCTCGAAAAGCTGGCACTGGCATTGGTCATAACTTCACGAAAGCTTAGAACCTATTTTCAGTGTCATCCCATCTCGGTAGTCACGACCTTCCCCCTAAGAAGCATCCTGCATAAAACCCAGTTGTCGAGTAGATTGGCCAAGGGGGCCATCGAATTAAGCGATCACGATATAACATATCAGCCGCGAACAACGATAAAATTGCAATTACTCGCCGACTTCAACACCAAAACAATGCATTAGGCCGAGCAAGAAGCCTCTCGCACCTCCCCCAAGTTACCCGACCTGTGGGCCCTATACACCGATGGTGCCTCCAACGCGTCAGGATCTGGACTGGGACTCGTACTCGAGGCCCCAATTGGAGAAGTCATCCGCCAGTCCATACGATGTCTCAATATGATTAACAATGAGGCCGAGTACGAGGCCGTAATTGCAGGACTGAAACTAGCCCTCAAGTATGGAGCACAACGAGTAATCCTCCGATGTGACTCACAACTCGTGGTCAACCAAGTCACAAGGACTTTCCAAATCAAAGAACAGAGGCTACCAAAATATCAGGCAAAAATTCATAAGCTACTGCCCGAGTTCGATGAGTGTCAACTCGACCAGATACTCGAGCACAAAATATCAAGGCAGACGGTCTCGCCAAATTAGCAGCAGCTACCAAGAACATAGGCGGAAAGAAAACGTGGTCACCCTCCTTCATTCGTCAATAGACCAAATTGAGGTACACACGATAAACTTAACTTGGGACTGGCTCAACCGTATTAGTCCTATTTGCAGGAGGGAGTGCTTCCAATAGACAAAAAAGAAGCCAAGAAGCTTCGAATGCAGGAGGCCATATACAACATCATCAACCATGACTTGTACAAAAGAATGTTTGGCGGCCCCTTGGAAAAATTCCTAAGGCCAAACAAACTAGGCGCGTCCTCGAAGAAGTACATGAAGGCCATTGTGGATCCTACACCGGCAATTGAGCCCTCGTTGGATGCCTCATACGGGCAGGCTATTACTGGCCCACCATGAAAAAGGAAGCTGTCGACTTCGTTAGAAAGTGCGAGCAATGCCAGAAATACGCTCTAATGATTCACCAAGCGGTGAACACCTTCACTCAGTCACATCGCCCTGGCCGTTCATCAAATGGGGAATGGACATCGTCGGACCCCTTCCAGCGAGATGAGGTAATGTATGATTTCTTTTGGTTTTAGTGACTATTTTTCTAAGTGGGTAGAAGCAGGTGCATTCGCCCAAATACGCGAACAGTAAGTGAACACATTCATATGGAGGAACATCATATGCCGCTTCGGCATCCCCAAAGAAATCAGTTGTGACAACGGACCCCAATTCACCAGAAAGAAGACCGCTGAATTCTTCGAGAAATGGCACATCAAGTGAATATTCTCCACGCCATACCATCCTGCAGGCAACGGTCAGGCGGAGTCCTCCAACAAAAAACTACTGAACATCATAAAGAAAAAGATTGAGGACGCCAAGGGACTGTGGCCAGAATTGCTACCGAAAATGATATGGGCATACCGCACCACGCCAAAAACAAGCATAGGAGAAACGCCGTATTCACTAGTCTATGGGACTGACACAGTGATACTAGTCGAAGTCGGAGAACCAAGATTGAGATACTCCAACGAGAGCGGACCAAGTAACGATGAGAACAGAAAGCAAGACCTCGACGAAACAAACGAGCAGAGAGACATGGCCTACATAAAAATGATAGCTCTAAAACAGCAAGCAGAACGATATTACAACAAAAAGGCCAAATTCAGGCCACTCAAGGTTGGGGACTACGTACTCAAAGCCAAAACACAAGCGAGCAAAGACCCACTGGAAGGTAAGCTATGAACCAATTGGGACGGGCTATACAAAATCACAGCGGCATCAAACAAAGGGTCATTCCCACTAGAAATAATGGAGGGAAAATTACTACCAAACAATTGGAACGTCTCAAACCTCAAATACTTCAACTTCTGAATACGGACGTCCTCCAAGTCATACTCTTTTTCCCTCACCCGATTTTTATCCCAATTGGGTTTTTCTCGGGGAGGTTTTTAATGAGGCAACGAAGAGGGTGTCTCGAAGTTTAGGTGATAAGTTCACCACTCCGCCTATTGATTACTTCTCCAGACCGAGCGATGAAGGGACTAGATAGACTGAGACTTCTCGAATGTATGTACGGGCCAAATAGAAACATGTAATATTCTACAATGAATAATAAACAATGTATTTTACGACATTCTTACGTAACTCCACCAAATTTACACATCACGCCAACGCAGAGAATATACATTCGACCTCGTTCGAATTATTTTTTAAATCCACAAAGCGACCTCGCTCGAATTTACTTATATTCGACCTCGCTCAAATTAACTTACATTCGGCCTCGCTCGAATTAACTTACATTCGACCTTGCTCGAATTAACTTACATTCGACCTCGTTCGAATTAACTCATATTCGACCTCACTTGAATTAACTTACATTCGACCTCGCTCGAATTAACTTGCATTCGACCTCGTTAAAATTAAATCATATTCGACATCGCTCTGATTAATATATATTAGACCTTGTTCGATCAACAAAGGAAATATATATTCGATCTCGCTTGAATTATTTTCTAATTTCACACTTGACCTCGAATCGGCCTACATTCGACCTCGTTCGAATCAATCTACATTAGACCTTGTTCAAATCAACTTTACATTCAATCGGCCGAAAGTCAGGGACTTTCTCACAAAATAAGACACCCATGGAAAAGAAAAAAGAGATAAGAAGAGCCAAAAATACACAGAAAAAAACAATTGTTCCATTCCAGTCGTTCCATTCCAATACATTTTACAAAGGGCTTGAGAGACGCCCCCACAAGAAAGAGAACAACAAAACACAAAAAACAAAAATTAAGTACAAATACTTCATGCTGCATCGTCCCCCCTATCACCAACATCATCGACATGCTCATCATCGTACCAAGGGTCGGAGGCAAGCCCATCCAAGGCATCTTCATCATCATCCCCGCCGGGCGTACCGGGATCGTAACCGCAAGCGTCACGAGATGCACGTGCCTTGACACGAACATCCTCAAATTCTACCTCAGAAACCTTCCCAACCATCTTCAGTGACCAGTATATGTCAATTTGGGCCTTAGTGTGAACCCACATCTCATACAACTCCCGTGACACACTGGGATCGATAGAAGTATGAGAAGTAGACCGATGGGCCTGCTGTTGTGCCTTCTCGGCTCTTAGGGAGGCAACCTGCTCATTCAGCTCCGCTTCCAAACCCTCAATCCGCTCTTCCAACCTTGCCTCCTTGAGCGCCGAAGTTTCAGTCTCACTAACTCGCTCAGACCTGCAAACACGGAGGGTACCCCCTAGGGCTGCCGCCTCCGCCACAACAACCATTCTGGCTTTCTTAGCTCGACCCAATTCTTCAACCCTAGTGCTCAAGTCACCCCTCAAGTTAACAGCCCTGGCCTCGCTCTGCTTGAGCTCGACCTTTAAAGACACCACTTACGCCTGAAGATTAGCTTTCTCGGCCATCACTCCCTTGCTCACCTCGAGCTCCTCCTCCTTAGTCCTCAGCATCCCCTCCAACACGCTACATTGGCCTATGGCCCTTATAAATTCCTCATCTTTCTCCCTCATCTACCCATCTTTCCTCTTGATCTCGTCGTGAAGCGCCTGAAATTGGCCGTTCTCTCCATCTATGTTTACCAACGTTCGATTCTTAGAGCAATATTCTCTATAATTGGATTACATCTTCTTGAAGAGGGCTGCCCTCTGCTCTTCTTGCCGATCACACTCGATCTCCAAGATGAGAGTCTAACATACAAAAGAAGACAGGTTAGCAGAAGTAAACTACACATATGAAGTGGACAAACTTAACATGAGAGAAGTAAACTTACTTTCAAGGCCATGCCAGATATACCCAATGACAGATTCGTATCTTTTAGCATCTAGAGCGTCCTGTTCTCAGAATCCGCACATAAAGGAGCGAAGGTCGGTACCGCCCGTTTTGAGTTAACCAAGAGGTTATAGTCCAGGGGTATGATTATGTGCCAATCAGGCCCCTCCGTCCTTATCTCCACACGAGTGAACCTCTCCTCGAAAGCCTGCACCTCCTCAGGGTCGACATCGGAGCCCGATCCATCATCTTCCACGAGGATAGTTTTATCCCCCCCGTCCGCAGATGATTAGTTGATCTCAGCTGTTCGTACATGTTCCCCCTATCACAAGTCCCTTCGACCTCTGATGGCCTGCCCCCGTGACGGTAACCAGCGTGGGAACATCATCGATGCCTAGTAAGGGCACTGACTCCGCATCTAAAGAAATGGGCCTCTCAAGCTCGGTATCAGCAACACCGATCCTTTCGGTCTCAACCCTCTGCCTTTTCCTCGGTACCGCTTCCTCCTCGCCTTGAGATGACTTGTTAATTAGGTGCAAGATGGGCTGAGCAGATATCTCAGCCGATGTAATAGCAGCCTAAAGGGCAGAATCGCCCAATGATGGAGCTAGAGTCTGACCCCCCCGGTACAGACTCACCCAGTACGAACTGCATTCCAGCCGAAAAGACCACCTAGCAGAATGCGTACACCAGAGCCTTTGCCTTATTGGAAGCTCACCAACCTGCACAAAAAGAAAATCACATTAAGGGATGACAACGAACAATGATAGGCTATAACGAAGACGGAATGGTCGTAAAATTGAGAATCAGAATTACTGGTCGATGGCTTGGGCCCGAACCGCTTGTTAAAGGATGACCAATCGCGGATTCCCATAGTATGAGGTAAAACGTGAGTTATCTAGTCTTCAATGTCGAAAACCAGGAAAGGTGGACGCCTCTTAGCTGAAAGCCATGAAGCTATGAGCGAGTCAAAAACAAAAAAAAAAAAAAAAAAGAGAAAAAGAAAAAGAAAAAGAAAAGGGAAGATAAGCAACATATGACAGATGGTAGAAGACCCTTATGGTTGGAGTTCCACTTCCCGGGAAACCCAATTGGATCCGCCACTACGTGTTTGATTCTGACAAAGAAGTAGTTGCACCAGAATCGATGGTTCGCTTTGTCATCCATCCCCGTCACCAAACCTTTAGTTCCACGGTGGCAGGGGTGAATCAACGTGCCTCTGTAAAACTAGGAGAAAAGACTTGCAACAGATAATGAATGGAGACCTCGCAGCCGGCTAACTCGGCGAACTTCGCCAGCATCAGAAAGACTTCATAAGTAAGGATAAAGCTGTACCGGGCAGATGCGGTAGGAGCGGCAGAACTCCTCGGCTAACGTGGAAGAGGAAGAGAATAACCCACCAAAAATGGGTAGGCGTAGATAGTGCAATGCCTGGGCCGGTGGACTTGTATCACATCGTACTCCGGCGGAGCAATATCGACATGAGGAGGGATATAGAATCTAGACTGGAGGGCGGATATTTGACTCGGCCCCATATCTGAGAGGGCCTGTGCAGGAGTAGGGGTGGGTTCCTTGGAGAAGTCATTTATAATCGACGGGTTCCGATGAACCACCTCCTCCACTCATCTTCTGCAACTATGGACTCACTCCACCCAAAGATATGGCCACCAACAATGGGGTGGCATCGGAGACTAAATTAGAAGAAGGAAGAGAGTTTGTCATTTTTAGCAGTAACGTGTGTACAATGAAGCCGAAAAGAAAGAGTATCGACAAAAGAAGAAATCGGAAGGTAGAGCTAAAAAAGCAGAAGGAAATTGGAAACAGGAACTAGAGAAGAAGCAGAAGAACAAGAAAGGTGCAAATGTAATAGAAAGTGTGAAAGTTTCATTTGTGAATCCCCCCTCCTCTATTTATAAGGTATTGTGGCACCCAAATGGACGCAAGGAGCCGTCAGTGACACCAAAATTGAAGCAACAGAAGTGCAGGAGACGTCACATTACATCGGGAAGATGCATAATAATGACACGCGTGGCATGACATCACCCCATGTCAGCCACGCCAACCACAGTCATTGAGGGGATACGTCACTAGTTCGACCTCGGCCAATTCAACTCAGTCACCACGACGAAATTCCTTTTTACCCACTGCAAATTAAATCCGTTCATCAAGGACATCCAATAGGACGACCTCAAAAAGCAGAGGGACTAACTGTATGGGTCAAAATTAGGATAAGCTTAGTGGATACAAATGGACGAGACGTAGCCGAGGCCGAGACCAACAACAGCTCAGTGGCGAGGAGTCGCCAAGAGAGAGACTTGTGCCGAGGTCGAGAAGAGAACGAATAGCAGCAACGGCTAAAATAAGTCTTAGAATTGTGAAAAGGAATATTCCATTGAATATTCCCCAAATGTACTTTTCAAGATGTTCTAGGAATATCCCTTATAAATAGGAAGAGATAGAGAACAAAAGGGGATCTTCTCTTTTTTGATAAGAACATATTGTAAAGGGTTGACCATCAAGAACATTCAAAAAACTTGTCTTGTCTGCTGATATCATTGTTCAATATAGCTTATTTATTCACAAGATCCAAGAATACTTTATCTATCTTCATAGTTTATCATCACACGATACTGTCAGAAGAAGGAATCATCCAACTCATCTAACATTTGGGTGAAAACTTCCTTCTTATTACATTTAATGCCATTACTTACATTTATATTGCATGTTTTTATCATCACATTCATTGACAATCATTGAACTCTTTGAATTTATTGATTGATACACGGTCCATATCATTGAGAAACTCAAACTTCAGATCTTGGATTTATTATATTTAACTTGGATCCATCCTTTGTCTTCTCATTAACTTAGTTTAACAAAAAGGCTCAACACTTTTTGGTCAAACATATTACAAGTATGAATATACATATCCTCTAGGATACCCGTTCATGTCTTGTAGTTTTCCAGCTATCTTTCTGTTCATATTACCACGACTATGGACCTAATCATGTGCTATCATTCGTATATATAATGCTATCTATTGGCCTGGAAATTCCTTGGAAAACCCTCAAATTTCTTTCCATCCATTGATCCAATGCCCATAGGACCTCATCAGACCATCCCTGAGCTCTCCTTATAATACCCTGTCGTTTCAAGATCATCTCCCAAACTTGTGATGACACTGCACATTTAAAAAAATAAGTGGTCAGCTATTTCAGGTTCCTTTCACACAGTGGTCATGTGCCATATCTTCTATTGGACTCTATTTGGCAATTCTATCTTTGATTTGCATTCTCCCTTGTAAGTTTAGGTACAATATGAACACCCATTTAGGAGTGCCATAGTTATTGCATATCAGTCTTCTCCAAGAACACATTGGGAACTCTCCTCTAATCTTCTTGTACATCTTTTGAATAGAGAAGTTCCTTACCAAAACAATGTCCCTCTCCTATAAGCAGTGGCAAAGTCACATGGTAATAAGGGTGGTGATTTAACCACCCTTCGTCAAGGGGCGGCCAGACCCTAAAGCAAGTGAAGCACTTGCTTTAGGCTCCAAAAATTTAAGGGCCCCAAAATTACTGTTTCTTTATATATACTCCCTCCATTCCAGTTTATGTGAACTTATTTCCTTTTTGGTCCGTTCAAAGAAGAATGACCCCTTTTTAAATTTGGAAAAAAATTAACTTAAAGTTACAATTCTACCCTTAATGAGAAGTTTTATAACCACACAAGTATTCTGAACCCCTTTTTGACTCGTTTAGGACCACAAATTCCAAAAGTTTTCATTTTTTCTTAAATTTCGTGCCAAATCAAATGGGTTCACATAAATTGGAACGGAGGGAGTAGTATATTAATTTATATAATTATTTATTATTATTAATAAATTTATTTCTTTATTGTCATATTAATTTTTAATAACTCAATTTCTTCCTCTAATTATATAACAAAAATAATTTTCTGTCAATTTTATTTTACGTTTTAACTGAATTATATTTATCTATTCATTAGCTAGTCACCAAACTATGTCTAATAATTTAACTTATCATTTATTTTCCTCACATAAATTATACTCTCTCCGTCCCAATTTATATGAAAGTGTTTGAGTGGACATGAAGTTTAAAAAATAAAGGAAGATTTTTGAAATTTGTGATCTAAAATAAATCATAGAAACGTGTGTGATTTGAAATCATCTCATTAAGGGTAAAAAACTAAAAATTTAAATTTGAATTATTACCAAATATAGAAAGGAGCTTACTAAAAAAAGGAGTCACATAAGTTGGGACGGGGGAAATATGTTTTCTGAGTTTTCTCATTTCAGTTGCGATGCAATCAACATTAAATTCATTCAATTTTTTGTACTTCATAAAACCAAGTTCTTATTTTTTTCATTTCACATACTCACTTATCTAATTTTTCAAAAAATGATGCTCATTATAGGTATAATATTACGTTTTAGAGGTATATAACACATATTGAACACTGTTTGTAGGAAATTTTCTTCACTTCTTTTAAATTTGAACAACCTTGGGAAAATTCCTAGCTTCACCACTGACGGAATCAATTAAGCCATAATTTGTATGGTGCACGCCAACACAGCCATCACCTAGCGTGTACGTCACCTCCAAATAAATCATATAACACGTATTTTCAGGGTTTATACACTCAGCTCCAAGTTTAGAAGTGCTACTTACCTCGAACAAGACGAATCCAATGCCGAGCAAGCTAAATAATACTTCGAAAAATCCATTCCGCGTGTATCAACCTCCGAACGCCTTCCTATCTCCTCAATTCCAATCCAAACGATCTGAAACTAGTCAAACAACGTGCAAATTAATCAAAATATACTCCAATGCTTACAATTTAACAATTTATAAAAATTTCCACTTCCGCTGGGAAACTCAACCAAAAGTCAACGGCGGGGCCCATGTATCGGAATCCAACAAAAATTACAAAATTCGAACCGCCATTCAACCATGAGTCAAATCATACCAAAATTACTCAAATTCGGCCACAACTCGGCCTTCAAATCCTCAATTAAAGTCTATAAAATTTTCTACCATTTTCAACCCATAACACTAATTTATTGATAAAAATAACAATAGATTCATTTAATTTAACTAAAACCTAGTTAGAATCACTTACCCCAATCCATATGTTGAAAATCGCCTAAACAATGGCCTCAATTCGAGCTCCATAGCTCCAAATGTGTTAAAAATGGCCAAAACCCCCGTTTTTAGAATCTGTCCAGGCAAATCGCATTTGACACCTGAGACTTATAAATTGCATTTGACGCCTGAGACTTATAAATCGCATTTGACACCTGCGATTTGTCTCTGTCCCAGAAAACACAACAGGCTTTACGGACACGAAAATGGGCATAACTCTCTCATACGATGTCTGAATTCGATTATTTTTTTTACTATGACTCCATAATTATAGTACGGATCTGATGTTTTAATCGAATCACAAATCAAGGGTCATTTTCACAATGTGTTACCCTTTATTCCAAACTAAACAATGTCGAAACCTATAAAATAAAGTCCGATTAGCCTCAAATTTTGCACACAAGTCATAAATGACATAACAAAGCTAGTCAACATTTGAAATAGCTGACCGAAAGTGTAATTTCTCAAAAAAACTGGTCGGATCGTTACAAAAATATAACCTTTACCCCCAAGGATTCTAATGGAAATCAAAACCTAAGTTGCAAGGACATGGGTGCTATCGCGCCCCCTTTTTCTCGCGAAATCGGGTTTCGACATTTCTGGTACAACTCCTTCTTTTGGGATTAGGTAAGGGATTGGAAGAGTCTCCACCTAACGGATTAAGGTGTGTTAGAGCACCTAGAGAAATTAACTCATAAACCAGTTTGCATCACCAGAGATCGGGTAAGGGCTCAAATTACCTCGGGGGAAAGGTGTTAGGAACCCTTCAAGGTCCATAACGGTGGGTTCCAGCCGAACTTAAATTAAGCGAATTAGTAAAAGGGGAGGAAAACAATTTGGACAATACAAGTTACTTTAAACGGGATTAATGGGGGAGGGGGGGGGGGG
>ML377395.1:4972-40208 GCA_005239525.1 Nicotiana knightiana | reverse complement strand
GTATTGCATAGAATGGTCCTAGGTTTTTTAACCTATAGGATCATTCTATGCAATACTTTGTAACTTTCCCAAGTTGGGGTGTTACTCATAGCATTAGCGCACGGGCTATCATCTCCTTACTACCCAATTACTATCTTTCAGTTATTACCTAAGTGTTCTAATAGCTTCTAGCTTGTTCCTTATGCGTGCACTACCCGTCCCTTAACTATGGCCCTGGAGGTATTAGGACCTCTATTTAGGGTGGTTCTAAACTAACCTATATTGCTTAAAATGAGAAATCTAGGCGACAAACAAAATATAGGACTTTCATGTAAGGAAACAAATAAAGGCTCACATTGACCTCCACACATAAGAAACAAATGCACGCAATTGAATCAACATACTTTGTTAATTTTAGAATCCTATAGGCAGGATATCTATATGAGCAGAAATAGAATGTAAAGTAGCAGTTTTATTAAAGCGATCATTGAGACCTATATGCATTGTCACAATTTTTAAGCCTAGAATCATTAGCGACCCTTGCAGATTTGCCTAAGTGATAGCCAAAATTGGTCGAACTCAGAACTGATTAACGGAACCCTATATGCATGGTTTCTACGAGTTTGTTATAGACCTATAGCATGGTTTCTAAGAGAACTACTTATTTTAACTCATAAAGACAGGTTTTTATTCCTTTTCAATCTTATAGGCATGCTTGCTAATTGCAGAATTGATTTAAACCCCTATAGTCATGATTTCTAAGTTGAGACTGTTCTTTTATTTCCTGTAGGCATGAGTTTTAATTGCTGACTTGATTTAAACTCCTATAGACATGATTTCTAAGTTTGAAAACTGATTTCACCCTATAGGCATGATATCTATTAGTTTAAATCAGATAGGAATGATTTCTAGGTTTGAACTGATCTTTGTTTCCTATAAGCATGGTATCTATTAATCGTATGTAGGCAGAATTTTGCAGATTGCCAGGAAAGATTATTATTTCAAACAAACAAAATCCTATAGACATGGTCACTAATGCACATTGGGTTTAAAAATGTGTGGATCCTAGGACAGGATTTCTAATGCAGAATTAACGAAAAGGCCTATAAACAAGATCTCTAATATGCGAGTGTAAAAGTACAGAACTAAACAATCAAGAAATTCCTATAGGCAGGATCTCTAAACAAGTAATAGCAATCACATGACTCGATCAACATAATTAAACCTAATGGCAGGATTTCTACCCAAGTTTAACAAAAATAGAAGGAAACCCCCCATATTTCACTAATCGACCCCAAATATATTATTACAACCCAGAATGAATAAATTACATAATAGTATCCATTACACTATAGGGAGCCTTCATAGGCCCAATATAAACCTGGAGACCAGGCCTTTCAACATAGCAACTTTGGAGGATAATAATGATCCATCCATGGACCATTAAAAATCAAGCTTCCAATGTGTCAAAGTTTCCAAGGGCCTCAGGGACCCAGGGCAATGCTCACACCAGAACCACATTAAAAAGGTAACTCATAAAAAATTGGAAACCCAGCCCCAATGTGTCAAAGTTCAAAGGAGTCTCAAGGACCCTAGGCAGTGCTCACACTGGGGTGGTTGAGAACCTAAATGACTAAGAGTAGGGGTTTTAAAACCATTGCATAAAGGGGCAGGTTTTTTTTAAAAATAGTTCAACTTCAGAAGCAAGCAAATTCAGAATTGCAAACAGAACTGCATCAAGAAATAAACAAAGTTCATGTTCAGCATGTAGTTCAAGAAGATTGGCATGTGATTAGTCTAACATGCTAGTATTTAAAATAGTCATGTCTAAAATATAGAAGCAATTAGGCAAAAAACATTTGAATTAAACAGACAGGACATATGAGTTAAGCAACAGACAAGTGATCACATGTTTACAATACCTTGTAAGAAAACAGACTAAACCTTATTCTTAGGAGAGGATTCATGCTATTTGAAATAACTTAGTCTTAGGTTAACAGTGTCATCAAATTGTCATAAAAGGGAAGAATGATGTTTTAGACTTCAATACCACACAAGAAGATAGGTTACTTTGTGTGGTACCCAATTTTCGAGTGCTGTCTCAGTAGAAGAACCTGGTTCTTCTTGGTCTTCCAACTACTACTGTTGCGGAATAATAAAAAGCAGTAAAGTAAAAATACAGAGATTTTTACGTGGAAAATACCTGGCTCAAAAGGTGAAAAAACCATGACCTAATCCTCAGTAGGATTTGCTCAAACTCTTCACTAAAACTCTGAGACAAACGTACTTACAAAATAAACTCTTTTATAATCCTAGGACTAACTCTAATCCCTTTGTAGTAACTAGCCCCTAGCTAATTTCTACACACCTCAAGTTAACTCTAACTTGACCAAATATGTACCTATTACAATTGCTTCTATGAAAGTTGACAGATACTATATTAAAACTCCTACTACAATCAACTAGACTCAATAATCAATCAGATGGAACTGGTTCTTCTAGTTGAAATGTAGCCTTTGGATCGCACAATGATTCTACTAGCAAAATAACTCTGGGAACTTTGCTTTCAGACTTTGATTCACTTCAACTTTTGTGCGTGTGGAATTCCAGCAGAAATACATCAAGTATTTATAGAGTCAGTTATTGAGCTTGTCTTCTAATTCTAGTCCAACTCTACCTGGGTGAACATAATTCGTACCAAACTCAACTTCCTTTATTTTGTTACTTTCCTTGCTGAATTCGACTTCAATCAACTCATCAGTTTGCAACCTTTTCGCATTAGGAGACAATCTCTTGGTTCATTGATATTTCATATCCACAAACATCTCCTAAGCATATACGGTTCATGTGCCATCTATTTAGTTCAAGATGTGTGCTCTGATGGACCTAGTTCAACTGGTCAGCCATTTTTCAAACTTCAAAACTATGCAGTGACATGGGTCAACATAGAATCATGTTAGGAATTGAAATAGACTAGTCAAACAAAGCAGAGAGAATGAAATTGCAACGGTTAGGGCATAACAGTTGAGAAGAAAGCAAGTAAAGGTGCAATAGCAGTTAAATTCCAGAGTAATTTTGCCTTGGCTTTTAGCCGGCCAAATAATAACCACTTAATACAGAAATCAGAACAAGAGAGAACAAAGAGAACTTAGGTTTTTGTGGGAATAGCAGGATTCGAGTCCCCTCTTAAGGGAATGAGGAAGGGGTTTAAATAGTCTCAATGAGGTAGACAAATAAGGTAATGAATCAGTCTTACACAAATAAGGCATGAGAATAACTTCAGAATCAATTAGAGTCGACTTCAATCAATTGACAACATAAAATCAGGCTAGTACAACTTAATTTAGGGAAAGCATTATATGGAATCAATCAGTAGTCAAGTACCAGATCAAATAAGGTAAGGAAATACTTCCAGAATCAATTAGAAGTCGGCTCCAATCCATTAACAGAACATGATAGTATAAAATCGGGCTAGTACTATTCAAGTTAAGGAAATTATTACGCATGTAACGACCCGACCGGTCGTCTTGAGCTCTAGCACATCGTTTAGTGGTTTGAATTCATGAGCAACTTTGTTTCAGGTATTACGACTTGTAGGTGTGGTCAAAATTGAATTTCGGGAAGTTTGGAGTCAAATTGGAAAGAAAATTCTCATTTCAGAAGCCTTAAGTTGGAAGAATCGACTAAGACTGGAATTTGGAGTAAACGAGCTTGGAATCAGAATTTGAAGGTTCCAACAGGTTCGTATGATGATTTCGGACGGGAGCGTATGTCCGGATCGGGTTTTGGATAACATGGGAACGTTTCAGCGTATATTGTGGAAGTTAGCATTTTAGAAGGAATTTCATAAGTCTGGGTTGAAGTGCATTTCGGTGTTATTGATGTCCATTTGGAATTCCGAATTTGGGAATAGCTCCATATGGTGATTCTGGAGTTGGGAGCGCGATCAGAAGTGAATTCGGAGGTCCGTAGGTCATTTGGCTAAAGATAGAAATTTTAAGGTTTTTGAGAAGTTTGACCGAGAGTTTGACTTTTTGATATCGGGGTCGGATTCCAATTCCGAAAGTTGGAGCAGGTCCATAAGGTCGAATATGACTTGTGTGCAAAATTTGGGATCAATCGGACGTGATTTGATATGTTTCGATATCAGATGTAGAAGTTTGAAATTTCAAAGTTCATAAAGCTTGAATTGGAGTGCGATTCATGATTTCGACGTTGTTTGATGTGATTTGAGGCCTCGATCGAGTTCGTATCCTGTTTTTTACATGTTTGTATAATTGGTTAAGGTCCCGAGGGCCTCAAGTGGATTTCAGAAGGTTAACTGAATGAATTTCGGACCAAAGAGTTGCTAAAATTTTCTGCAGAAAGCTGTTTTGACAGCAACTAGTGCAATTGTGGAGCTGAATTTGGAAGCTTATATCTCGAAATATATAAAGAGTCTGAAAATTTTCAAAACATAAAATTTGTAGCACTTGCATTCTAATTTCCATAAAGTTAAACCATTCATGATTTGAACATTTTATCAGAAAGTTATGATCGCTTAAAGATGGCTGGTGGAGCAGTTTCGACAGAATTTTCTGATGCATGGATCCGATTTTAGAAGCTCATATCTAGTAATATATAAAGATTTATATGGTGTACAACCTATCAAATTAAGTATCTTCGAGTCTAGTTTCTAAATCTTCAAACCGTTTGTCATTTGGATATTTCTACAAGGAGTTATGGGCGTTTTAACAGAAGGTGTACAGCAAGGGAAAATTGTAATAAGATGTACAACCTGCACAACGCAAGATACAACTCAATGAAGCCTGGGCAGATTGTTTTAAACACGATTTTGGCCCATTTCTTTCATTTCTTTTATTTGGTTTGGACGATTTTGGAGAGCTCAAGGAGGGATTTTCACCAAGCAACACTAGGTAAGTGATTTCTTCCTATTTTTGAGTTAAATATGTGATCTTACATGGATTTAGACATGAAAAATTAGTATAAATTTGGGATTTTTGGGGTAGACCTAGAATTTGGAATTTTGGTCTTTTATCATGAATTTGAGCATGAAAATTAGAGTAAATTATAAAATTGAGTTAGTAAAGCTATGGGTAGAATTTATCTTCGAGAAATTTCGGAATCTGGGCACGTGGGCCTGAGGGCATTTTGGTCAACTTTTCGAGTGGAGTTGGGAACTTATATAATTTGAATTGTTACAAGTATTAGAGTGAAGTTTTATTGGTTTGCCCGTTATTTAAATAGTTTTGGGGCGCTGTGCATCAATTGGAGTCGTCGGAAAGGCTTGGAAGCCGGTTATGGAATTTCGGAGCGAGGTAAGTCTCCTTTCTAACCTTGTGAGGGGGAATTATTCCCATAGGTGAACTAATTTAATATGTGCTACTATTTGTGGGGGCTAAGTACGCACGAAGTGACGAGAGTCCGTGCGTAGCTACTATTATGTTTATGTCCGGGTAGTCTAGGACCCAAAAGCATGTTCTATGTGCCGTACTTGTAATCTTACTGATGAAATTAAAATCTTTTAACCTTATCGAACTTGGAAAATGAATTTCTGGAAAATATTTAAATTCTATTTTCGTGACCATTAAAAGAGAAATTGTCATTTACTTGAGTACTTGATTTTCCCGATGTAGTCGGGGTGGATTGTTGGAATGTGCATGACTGTGTGTGACCGCTTCGCAACTTATATTCCGCGAGCAGGGTGATTTCTTCCACTACTCTCATGGGAGCGGGCCATACGCCACGGCGGGTTAATAGATGCATCTATGGTTCGAGCAGTTCGACCCTTCGGCAGTGCACAATTTACATTTATGTTGGTTCGGGTCGTTCGACCCTCGGCATTGCTTGCGCATGATATTACTGCGTATTTGCTGTGATTTTTACCTGATTACTGACCCGGAAATTTTATATTGTCAACTGAAATGATGAGGATTTTAAAATGTTAAACGTGAAAGAAGTTGCTATTTATTGTCGCTACTTGTTAACTTGCCTATGATATCCATGCTTAGAGTCACCCTTGATTATATTAAATTGACCTCTAGCAAGTGTCAAATTCGACCTCTCGTCACTACCTCTTCGAGGTTAGGCGGGATACTTACTGAGTACACGTTGTTTTCGTACTCATGCTACACTTGCTGTGCATTTTGTTGTGCAGGTACCTACATAGCAATATGGCTTACTTGGAGACTTAGACGAGCTGCATTCACTCGGAGACGACCCCTAGTCGGCAGAGTCTTCCTCTATGTATTGCACTTTCATTTTTATTCCTTGTCCAATTTGTATTTCAGACAAGCTTTGTAGAAATTGTAAAATTCTTAGAAATTGCTCATGTACTTGTGTCACCGGGTTCTGGGATGTATTTGGGATTTAATTTAATAGATGGAATGGTTTACCTGTCGCATTTATTTAATAAATTGTTATTCGCTATTATGACTTGTAAGTAAAAAGGTAACAATTTCAAAAAAATGTTAAAACAGGAATTTATTTCAACTAATTAATTATTGGCTTGCCTGACGGTGGTGTCCGGCGCCATCACGACCTTAATGCATTTTGGGTCGTGACAACACAGAGTCAATCAAATAGTCAAGATGCCGGATCAAAACAAGGTAGGGAGTAATGAGAACAGGTAAATCGAACCAAATATACCAGTACTACACAAAAGGAAATACTGGAACCTTAATAAAGATTTCAAAGTCTTTTTAGGGCAAATAAAAAATTAGGTCATAATTAACGGCAAGAATCACAGAGACAAATAAATAGAAACATTAAAGAAAAATAATATCGAAAAACCCTAAATTTTAATATAAGTAAAATAGACAGAAATATAAAGACATATAGACGGAAACAATTAGGGTAAGTAAAATCAGTCAAAAATAATAGATACACAGAGATGAGACAACATATTTGGTTCGTTTTTGAAAATCAAAAACCCTAATTTTAGGGTAAATAAAACCAGTCAGAAACTATAATACATAGAGATAGGGATACTGAAATACTAAAGAAAAAATGCCAAAAAAAAAAAAGAAATCGTTTCAGATCTGGACCCTAGTTTTAGGGTAAGTAAAAGATTCAACCAAAAAATAGCTAGATTCGTGAGTGACAAGTTAAATAATAACATTAAAGCGAACCAGAATGAACCAAAAATCTTATTTGAACTAGAGATCCAAAACCCTAACTGGAAGATACGAAAAATATTCGTACTCACAGGTATTGGGATGCACATAGACGGGAATAATAGAAATATAAGAGATTTTGGACCAAATCTGGTTCGAGTCTCTTGAGATACACTTGCATTTTGAGGCAAATAAGTCAAGTAACATCAAAGACGGGTAGTAAGTAAGGAGGTAAGGCCAGATAAGGCAAGGAATCAGAAAATGATTCCATTTTTGGTAGGAGAAATGGTGACAACGGGCTAGGATTGGTGAGGTTTGAGGAGAGGAGAGGATTAGAGGACGGCGGGTGGGGGAAATGATTTAGGGTTTAGGGGTGTTTGGTTAATTAAAAAGGGGTGAGTGATTAAGGGTCGTTGATCTTCTGAGATCAACGGCCAGGATTAGAGTTTAGGCGGGCGAGTCTAATTTGGACGGGTCTGGGTCTGGGTTAGGTCGGGCTGGTGTAGTGGCTATTGGGTAATTGGGCTGGGTAGGTCCGAAAATTAATTAGAAAGGGGCTATGTTTTAAATAACCAATTAAACTAATAAAACAATTTATAAAAATAATTAATAGATGATAAAAATATTATTTGTATATGAAAATGATTTAAGGTAATTAATCAATATTATAAAAACATAAAAAATCATTTTTCGTATAAATAAAGTAATTATGCATGCATGAGCTATTATTGCAAAGTTATTGCAATTATAACCTAAAGATGTAAATATAATTATGCATAAAATGATTAAAGCTTAATATAAATACAAATGATAAAAATTAAGTAATAAAATTATTATAAAATTATTTATGACGCAATTAGTAATTATTTAGATAATAAAATGCTGGAATAAATTAATTAAAAATCCTTTAAAATTACAAAAAATTATGGAAAAATGCTAGTTGATGCTCATGCACTATTTTGAAGGTATATATGTATTTTTGCAGTATATATGGAAAAATATTGGGTATCAACAACTGCCCTTCTTTACCCGAAAAGGATGAAAGAGTTGTCGGGTAAAGATATGATGGCCAATTTTGGCCGAACAAAGTGATTTTGAGAGATATCAGCCGCACTCTAATCCCCGTGCTGCCTACATATCCCTGGTATTATAGGAATCAGGTCGTGTGTAGTTTTGGATCCACCGATGGAATAAACCGACGGTGTTGTCACAAGGACGGACAAAAGGTTTTGAATAGGATGAAATGGTTATGGTGAGTGGTCAGGTTTGAAATGATTTGAAGGAACTGGAGCGTGATTGCTCCTGTTGGGACAACAGTTACGCACTAGGTCACATGCAAATCAAAAGATGTACTGCAAGCATATACGTATAAATTTGCGTAAATTTAGACATGATGCAAATTCCCTTCAGACCATGAAAACTGTCTTTGGATGGTTGAGGATGACGTCCTTAGACCATGACGTCCTGGGCCATGAATTGTACGGTAAGGAATTTGCAGGCCATGAAATGATGTTCTCGGGCCATGACAATGGTGCCTCCAAACCATGACGCCTTTGAATAATGATGTGCAAGTTTGAGAGATCCTCATGCCATGACATGATGTATTCCGGTTTTGAGGATGGTGCCTTCAGACTATGACGCCTTCGGACAAGTTGGCTATATTTCAGCATATGAGGTGCGGAGACATGATGCTAGAGGCAACAATACAGAGCTTAGTATTGTGTGAAGTTGAGGGCAGAGCTTAGCTCGATGCAAGAAAACAATGCAAGAGAGACAGTGCTTAGTCTTGTGCGAGATTCGGGATACTTCTTAGTCCCATGCAAAGGGAAGGCAGTGCTTGTTGCACCCCCCTTTTTCCTCGCGAAACCGGGCTTTGACATTTTTGGGACAACTCCTTCTTTTAGGGATTGGGTAAGGGATTGGAAGAGTCGCCACCTAACGGATTAAGGTGCGTTAGGGAACCTAGAGCAATTAACTCATAAACCAGTTTGCATCACCAGAGATCGGGTAAGGGCTCAAATTACCTCGGGGGGAAGGTGTTAGTCACCCCTCGAGGTCCACAATAGTGGGTCCCGGCCGAACTTAAAATAAGCTAATTAGTGTAAAAGGGAAGTAAAAGAATTTGGACAATACAAGTTACTATAAACAATATTAAAAGAGGGGTCCTAGGTTTTCTAATCCTATAGGATCATTCCATGCAATACTTTGTAACTTCCCCAAGTTGGAATGTTACTCATAGCATTTGTGCACGGGCTATCATCTCCTTTACTACCCAATTACTATCTTTCAGTTGTTACCTAAGCGTTCTAATAGCTTCTAGCTCGTTCCTTATACGTGCACTACCCATCCCTTGCCTATGGCCCTGGAGGTATTAGGACCTCTATCTAGGGTGGTTCTAGACTGACCTATATTACTTAAAAATGAGAAATCTAGGCGACAAACAAAATACAAATAGGACTTTCATGTAAGGAAACAAATAAGGGCTCACATTTACCTCCACACATTGGCAACAAATACACGCAATTGAATCAACAAACTTTGTTAATTTTAGAATCCTATAGGCAGGATATCTATATGAGCAGAAACAGAATTGAAAGAAACAGTTTTGTTAAGGCGAGCATCAAGACCTATTAGCTTGCCTACTGAGTTTATCAAGCGTGAATCTGGGTACTCCGGACAGCAAATTGTCACAGTTTTTAGGCCCAGAATCATTAACAACCCTTACGGATTTGCCTAAGTAATAGCCAGAATTGGTCGAACTCAGAACTGATTAACGGAACCCTATAGGCATGGTTTCTACGAGTTTATTATAGACCTATAACATGGTTTCTAAGTGAACTGCTAATTTTAACACATAAATACAGGTTTTTATTCCTTTTAAGTCCTATAGGCATGCTTGCTAATTGCAGAATTGATTTAAACCCCTATAGGCATGATTTCTAAGTTGAGACTGATCTTTACTTCCTATAGGAATGATTTCTAATTATTGACTTGATTTAAACTCCTATAGACAAAATTCCTAAGTTTGAAAACTGATTTTACCCTATAGGCATGCTATATTAGTTTAAATCCTATAGGCATGATTTCTAGGTTTGAACTGATCTTTATTTCCTATGATCATATTATCTATTAATCGTATGTAGGCGAAATTTTAAGCAGATTTCCAGAAAAGTTTATTATTTCAGTCACTAATGCACGTTGAGTTAAAAATATGTGTGGATCCTAGGAACATGATTTCTAATGCAGAATTAACGGAAAAGCCTATAAACAGGATCTCTAATATGCGAGTGTAAAAAATACAGAATTAAACAATTAAGAAAATCATATAGGCATGATCTCTAAACAAGTAATAACACTCACATGATTTGATCAATATAATTAAACCTATAGGCAGGATTTCTACCCAAGTTTAACAAAAATAGAAGGGACCCCCCAACTTTCACTAGTCAACCCCAAATCTGTTATTACATAAATTATTACAACCCAGAATGAATAAGTTACATAATAGTATACATTACATTATAGGGAGCCTTCATAGGTTGAATATAAACCTGAGAAACAGGCCTTCCAACAGAACAACTTTGGAGTATAGTAATGATCCATCCATGGCACATTAAAAGTCAGGCTTCCAGTGTGTCAAAGTTCACAAGGGCCTCAGGGACCAAGGGCAATGCTCACACCAGAACCACATTCAGAAGGTAACTCATAAAAGATTGGAAAAACCAGCCCAAATGTGTCAGAGTTCAAAGGAGTCTCAAGGACCCTAGGCAATGCTCACATTGGGGGTGGTAGGAACCTAAATAACTAAGAGTAGGAGTTTGGAAAACCATTGCATAAAGGGTAAATGGAGGGGGCAGGTTTTAGAAATAGCGTAATTTTCAGAAGCAAACAGATTCAGATTACAAGATTGTAAACATAACTGCACCAAGAAACGAACAAAATCCATGTTGAACACATAGTTCAAGCAGATTGGCATGTGATTAGGTTAAATGTTAAAGCAGTCATGGTTTGAATACAGAGACAGAAACAGACTAGACTTACAACATATGATTACATATTTTTAGTACTTTATCAAGTTCAGAACAGGTTAATGAAACAAACTAAACATTACAATAACTTATGGGAGTATTCATGCTATTTGAAATAACTTAGTCTTAAGTTAACAATATTACCAAATGAAATCATATAGTCATATAAAGGACAGAATCATTCTAGAAATTGAAACAAGTTAGTCAAACAAAACATAACGAATGAAATTGCAAAGGTTAGAGCATACCAGTTGATAAGAAAGCAAGTAAGGTGCAATAGCAGTTAAATTTCAGAGTAATTTGGCCTTGGCTTTCAGCCAGCCAAATAATAACCACTTACTACAGAAATCAGAATAAGAGACAACAAAGAGAACTTAGGTTTTGGTGAGAATAACATGATTCAAATGTCCTCTAAATGGAATGAGGAAGGGGTTTAAATAGTCTCAATGAGATAGACAAAATAAGGTAATGAATCAGTCATACACAAATAAGGCATGAGAATAACTTCAGAATCAATTAGAGTAGACTTCAGTCAACTAAGAGAACAAAATGGCATAAAATCAGGCTAATACCACTTTAATTTAGGGAAAGAATTATATGGAATCAATCAGTAGTCAAGTACTGATCAAATAAGGTAAATAAATAGTTCCAGAATCAATTAGAAGTCGGCTCCAATCCGTTAACAGGACAAAATAGCATAAAATCAGGCTAGTACCACTTAATTTAGGGAAAACATTATATGGAATCAATCAGTAGTTAAGTACTAGGTTAAATAAGGTAAGAGATAAGTCCAAAAATCAATTAGGAGTCAGCTCCATAATCAAAGCATAAAAATCATGCCAGTAAGGGAGTTAAGGAAAGTAGTACGAGTAATAAATCACATAAATAAGGTAAGAACATGTAAAATCTTAAAAAGGAAATACTGGTACTAAAGAAGGCTGATTCCAAAACCCAAATTAGCTAAGTAAAATCAATTAACACCTAATTGAAAGAGTTAAAGGTAGACGGTCAGAAACAGTAGGGTAAATAGTCAAATAATCGAAACCCTAGAAATACAAAGACATATAGACGGAACTAATTAAATCAAGTAAAAATTAGTCAAACAATAAATAAACAAACCAGAGATGAAACATTTAAATGTTAAATATTTTCTTGCAAAAATCCGTTAGAACCAAAACCCTAAAAATTGGTCATAAATAATAAAAGTAGTAAGAAACAGAAATATCGGAATTGTAATTTCAGATCTAATAAGATCTAAGAAGATTTATCCAGGAAATAGCCAGGTTCATAGAAAAAATAAACAGAAGTGAACCAAATCTGGTCTGAACCAGAGATTTGAAACCCTAAAATACGAAAAGATTTGTACTCACAGATATCAGAGTGAACGTAGACGAAATAGCCAGGACATGAGAGACTTTGAACCAGATTTGGTTCGAGTCTCTTGAGATTCACATCAAGTAACATAAGAATCATATAACCAGTAAAGAGATGAAGCCAAATAAGGCATGGAATCAAAGAAAAATCCCATGAATCAAGAGGGAATGTGTGACGTGGGGGCTAGAGTTGAAGGGGGTGAGAGAGAAGAGTGGAGTAGAGGATCCAAAGGCAGCGGGTGGGGGAAATGATTTAGGGTTTAGGGGTGTTTGGTTAATTAAAAGGGGTTTGAAGGTTTAGGGTCATTGATCTTCTGAGATCAACAGCCAGGATTAGAGTTTAGGCGGGCAGGTTTAATTTTGACGGGTATGGGTAGTTGGGTTTGGGTACTAAGTTATGGTTTAGGATAGTTGGGTTAGTTAGTATTGGGCTGGTCCGAAAACAATTTAATAAAAGGGTTATGTTTTAAATACCCACTTAAATTAATGAAATAAGTAATAAATGATGAAAAATGCTGTTTGTATATGAAAAGATTTAGATAATTACTCAATACTATAAAAATATAAAAATTCATTTTTCGTGTAAATAAAGTAATTATGCACGCATGGGCAATTATTGCAAATTTATTGCAATTATAACCCAAAGATGTAAATATAATTATGCATAAAATGATTAAAGCTTAATATAAATATAAATGATAAAAATTAAGTTGTAAAATTATTATAAAATCATTCGTGATGCAATTAGTAATTATTTAGATAATAAAATGCTGGAATAAATTAATTAAAATCCTTTAAAATTATAGAAAATTATGGAAAAATACTGGTTGATGCTCATGCACTATTTTGAAAGTATATATGTGTACTAGAAATATATATGAAAAAATTCGGTGTTAACAGCTGCCCCTTTTTATCCTGGAAGTATGAAAGAGTTGTCGGGTAAAGATATGATGGCCAATTTTGACCGAATAAAGTGATTTGAGAGATATAGGCCGCACTCCGATCCTTGAGCTGCCTACATATCCCTGGTTTTATATATGTGTGTAGTTCTGGTTCCACCAGTGGAATAAACCGACGGAGTTGTCACAAGGACGGACAAAAGATTTCGAATAGGATGAAATGGTTATGGTGAGTTGTCAGGTTTGAAATGATTTGAAGGAACTGGAGCGGAATTGCTCTTGTTGGGATAACAGTTACTCACTGGGTTGCTTGCAAATCAAAAGATGTACTGCAAGAATATACGTAAAAATTTGCATAAATTTAGACATGATGCAAATTCCCTTCAGACCATGAAAACTGTCTTTGGAAGATTGAGGATGACGTCCTTATACCATGACGTCCCGGGCCATGAATTGTGCGGTAAGGGATTCGCGGGCCATGAAATGATGTTCTCGGGCCATGAAAATGGTGCCTTCGAACCATGACGCCTTTCAATAATGATGTGCAAGTTTGAGAGATCCTCAGGACATGGCATGATGTCTTCCGGATATGAGGATGGTGCCTTCAGACCATGGCACCTTCGGACAAGTTGGCTATATTTCAGCTCATGAGGTGCAGAGGCATGATGCTAAAGGCAACAAGGCATAACTTAGTCTTGTGCAAAGTTAAGGGTAGAGCTTAGCCCGATGCAAGAGAGCAATGCAAGAGAGACAGTTCTTAGTCTCGTGCGAGATTCGAGACAATGCTTAGTTTCATGCAAAGAGAAGGCAGTGCTTAGCCTTATGCAAATAGGGAGGCATGGCTTAGCCTCATATAAATGATTGAGACAAGGCTTAGTGTTGATAATCAATTTTTCCCTATATTATTTTCGAAAATGCATATATATCTTCAAACAATGCATGAGCATCAATTAATAATTTTTCCATAATTTCTGAATTTTTTAAAGGATTTTTAATTAATTTATCCCAGAAGCTCTATTATATAAATAATTACTAATTGCATCACAAATGGTTTATGATAATTTTATCGCTTAATTTTATTATTTATATTTATATTTTATTTTAATTATATTTCTTGAACAGCTGTATTTACATTTTTCTTAGGTTATAATTGCAATAACTTTGCAATAATAGCCCACACAGACATAATTACTTTATTTTACAAGAAAATGACCTTTTATATTCTTATAATATAAAGTAATTATTTTAAATTATTTTTCATGCATAAATAGCATTTTTATCATTTATTAGTTATTTTTATAAATTATTTTATCAAATTAATTGGGTATTTAACATATAGCCTCTTTAATTTTGGATCTTTGCCCAAATTACTACCCTAGCCCAATTACATTAACCCATAACCCATAACCCTGATCCATGCCCGCCCCAATCCAGGTTCAATCCTGTCCGTTGATCTCAATAGATCAACGGTCTGGGATTTACTTTCCATTTTTATTAACCAAACGACCCCAAACCCTAATCATTTCTAAAAATCTGCCACCCCTTAAATCCCTTCCTCATCTCTTCTCTCTCAACCTCCCCTAACCCTAACCCACCGTCACCTGAACCCCATTCGATTCATGGTTTATTCCTTCGATTCTATGCCTTATCTGGCCTCATATATCTACTGGGTGTTCGACTTCCATGTTATTTCACGGAATCTCGAAGAGATTCGAACAGACCTGGTTCGAGCCCCTCTATCTCTTGGTGAATCCATCTATATTCACATATTGTTTATGAGTATTATCATTTTTCGTGTTTTTATGGCTTCAAATCTCCGGTTTAAAACTCAATTTTTCTACCTCTATTTATTTTTGTACAAACCTAACTATTTCTGGCCAAATAGGTTCAGATCTCTTTAGATCTGAAGTGTTTGGAGTTTTTTTAATAGTTTTTCTTTAAGATTCTTTCGTTTTTACCACTATTATCAACCGATTTCATTTTTTCCCCTAATCTAGGGTTTTTATTCTCAATAGGGTTTCTGAAAATGTTTTAAAAAATGTTTAAATGCTCAAGTTCGGCCTTTCTTCTTTACTGTTCGACTAATTTCTTTGCTTGAGTTTTATCTCTGTGTTTCGATATGCTTAAGGTTTTCCATTATTAGATTATTTATCTCACTGTTCTTGCCCGTTCACTGTGGCGCTGCTAAGTTAACTAATTAATTGATTTACATGCTTAATTAGGGTATGAAATTGTGATTCTTTTCAAATTGATATCGCTCTGAAAGATTTTTATTTATTCTTTCCTTATATGTGACTCATAAATTGTACTGCTTCCCTTAATTATGCTGCTGGCCTAATTTCTGGGTATTGATTACCTTGACCGACCTATAAAGGGTCTTTAGATTTATTGCTTACTTTATTTAACTTCAATCCTGCTTGCTAACTGATTTCGTATTAGATTACCCCTAATTTAAGTGATATTTCCCCGGATTCTGTCTTATTAATTTATTAGGTTTAGCCTTAATTAATGGGTTGATTGATTTGCATACCTTATTTGTGAACTCTTGATTTTCCTACCTTATTTGTTTTACTCTGCTGAATGCTATATAAACCTTTCACCATTCTGATTTTTAAACAGAGAATAACTCCCATACACACACACCTATGTCTACAAGCACACACTGATACACACAAACTTCTACTTGCATACTTACACTCACACAACTTAAGTTCTTTGATTTGCTACACTGGACTCTTGGGATTCCAATTGTCTTCACCTTCTTGTTTGCTATCTCCTTAACTGGTATGCCTCAATTTCTATTATTATAATCTACTTTATATTCCATATAGTCAGTTTATTGTAGACCTCAACATGCTTCTGTTTTGATATCTGATTCGTGACCATCTCTTTCTCAACTACTATGCCTTAGTTCTTATTATCTTGTGTTGTTCCATGTGAGTTATATGAATAGTGTGTTTCAAACCTCGATTGTTTCTGTTTGCCATATAGCTCCTGTTTATTTCTCTCTCAACTAGCATGCCTCAATTCCTGTAAACCTACTATGTTATGTGTGCTCACCTTAGCATGTTTCCATATGATATGTGGTTTCTGTTTACCTCTTTCTAGACTAATGTGCTTTGGTTCATGTTCTATATGTTTGTTTGTTTAGACACTTCAAACTTCAGCATGTTTTTGTTTAGTACATGCCTATATGGCCTCACCTAGTGC
The DNA here is from genome assembly GCA_005239525.1 of Nicotiana knightiana. Lineage (NCBI taxonomy): Eukaryota > Viridiplantae > Streptophyta > Magnoliopsida > Solanales > Solanaceae > Nicotiana > Nicotiana knightiana. Next base: position 23,604 of record ML377395.1, on the reverse strand, counting down.
TAATTAATGAACTGAGTAATCTTCAGCAATATTGTTTGATTCAGCTATAAATTTTCCTATTCAGAACATGTTTAGATATTATAAATATGTGTAGCTAATCCCGTTGTTAGTTCAAAGTGTCCCTGCTCTTTGTAAATCACTTCAAGTACCAGTATGAATACTTAGTCTAAATAAGTGCTAATCTGTTTAAGACTATGGGATTGTTGTTGACCTAGTTCTATTTGCAACCATGTGGTCTGAACCTATCCGCTTCTGAAAATCAAACTGCTTTTTCTAAAACTATCCCCTACCCTTATATACTATTTTCAAACTTCTACTCTTAGTTATCTATGGTCCTACCGCCCCTAGTATGAGCATTGCCTAGGGTCCATGAGACTTCTCCGAACTCTGACACACTGGGGCTGGTTTTCCAATCTTTTACAACTGTTTCTTTGAGAAAGGTTCTGGTGTGAGCATTGCCTGGGGTCCCTGAGGCCATTGGGAACATTGACACACCAGAAGCCCATTTTGTGTATTATGGATGGACTACTTGTTGACATCAGACTTGCTTGCTTAAAGGCCTGGTTTCCAGGTTGATGTTGGACCGCTAAGGCTCTCTTTAGTGTAATGAATAGCTTTGTGTAATTCATTCATATTGGTCTGTAATAATGTAATAATCCTTGTAAAAATAGATACGGGGTTATTAGTAAAAACTGGGGAGGGATTGTTATATATCTTTGTCAAGTTCGAGTAGAAATCATGCTTATAGGTTGTTGTGGTGATTCTTTATGTGCATACCATTAGAATCATGCCCATAGGATCTTGCCTCACTGTTTGAAATATGAAGTTTCATATTTTTCATTCTAGAAATCCTGTTTATAGGTCGTTTATCAATTCTTCATGAAGAACCCATGTTTTATGTATATTTCCAAATCGTAATGTGCATTAGAGATCATGTATAGAGGATCTTATTTGTGTAACTTAATACACTTGTCTGGAAATTTGCTTAAAGTTCCTGCTCACATAGATGTCATGCCTATAGGAGATATAAAAGTCAATTTGGATATCATGCCTATAGGGTGAAATCAGTTTTCAAACGTAAAAAGCATGTCTATATGAAAAAAATAAATCAGTTTTAGCACCTAGAAATCATTTCTATAGGAATTAATTAATTTTGTAAATTAGAAATAATGCCTATAGGAGTTAACTAATTCTGTAAATTAGGAATCATGCCTATAGGAGTTGACTGATTCTGTAAACTAAAAGGCATGTCTATAGGAAATAAACAAATCCGCTCTAACACTTAGAAATCATGCCTATAGGAAATGCAGCTCTCGGGCATAACTCAATGGCTTGTTAGCTTAAGTCCTCGTCATGGGGAACACCCTGTTGTCTTCCCAACTGGTGCAAGACCCGGTGTGTGGCATATTGTTGAATGTTTCACAGGCCCATTAACAGAAGATAGCAAACCTCAGCAGACATATTGATAACCTCGCCGACAGGGAGCCACCCGAACATCCACTCGATTTGGTTGGCCGTTAATGAACTCAAGTATGAGTGACAGGATTCCGTGCCCTCAGGAAATTTGTGGCCCTTTACCCGAGTACCATGTTCCTCGATGCAATTCAAACCGGTTAAGCCGTAGTTTCTGTAGCCTGGGCGGTGACAGAGGTGCTCGACCAACCAGATTTGTAGAAGCAGGTTGCACCCCTCAAAGAACTTTCCCCCAGATTGGCAAACTATTAGAGCACGGTAAATCTCGGCTAAGACCATCGGTATAAGTGTTCCATTGGATTTTTTCATCATGAAATCTGCCATTCCCACAAGCCCGATATCTATGCATCCGTCACTTCTTGGGCAAATGAAGGTGCCCAAGAACGCTACCACAAAAGCTAGCCCCCGACGGGCTTCCCATTTAGCCTGATCTTTGTGAGTTAGACCAGTGTTGTCAGCCTTATAGCCCCGGGGATCTCCATACGTTTGTAAAGAAAATAGAAAGTGCAGAAACCTTCGGACAGGTGTGGGTCTTGGACGTCCCGAATAATGCTCAACAGATCCAAGAACTTATGTGGAGTCACCGCCCTGGGTGCCACTGGGTACCGACTTCTAAGATTGTCATTGAGACCAGTATACCCCGCTATTTCCTCTAGCGGGTGTCAACTCAAAGTATGAAAAGTGGAACACGTTGTGGGCGGGATCCCAAAATGATACTAGAGCCTCGACGATGTCTAACCTTGGCTTGATTTTTTGAAGACCAGTAAGTCCGCCTAAAGCTTTCATAGCAGACTTTCTACTAGCTTGCCCCAAGTCGCTCCACCACATATGGATTTATAAAAGGATTTCCTCGACGGCCCTGAAGGGAATGTTTTCAACTGTATTCATCCTGCACATTCGTTTTTGATTAAAACCACAAAAATTTTGAAAAGTGTTATTTTTGCACAGGGTTTTGTAATGGACCATTTTTGCGAATACGGCCCTTCGATCGGGCAGGAAGTTCTTAAGGATGTGTTTGCAAATTGGGTCGAAATTTAAAGACAAACCACAAGCGGCCACTTTTGCAAAAACGGCCTTCCGGTGCCCCACTTGGGAAATAAGGCTATAATGGCGTCACCTAATTTTATTTAGGACTATATCCTTTGATTTTGAAAAATAAAGTTGGACCCGATGAGGGTTGCCTACGTATCCCATACCGGTGAGAATCAAACAACGCGTAGTTCGGGAAAAATCTTGATTGGTTAAAGAATATACACCTACTCACTTTGTTTTGGAATATTATTTTCCTTCTTCATTTTTCAAAACATTTTTGCAGAGTTTCGGGATATTTCAAATACGGGGATTTTCAAACTAGGTGAATTTTCTACTCTACCTCACTCTTGGTTTTTTTGTTCGTTTTTCATTGTTGTATATATATTTTTTAGCCGGTCAACACACAAGTCGAAACAAATAAATGCACACGTAGCAGGTAAGATGCATCAGGATAGTCTTTTATTTCGGGTACACATGTCCTAGACGGACCCAACCCCTGTGTTGAGTCCCCTAAATCAAATGTACGTGATGAAAATAAGAGTTCCTACTAGGTATCTGACATGAGGTTTTGTTATTCTAGGTTTGAATCCTGGGGTTTTGTTCTAGACTAGGCTTACCCGAGCGGACAACTCGAGCCGAGGTCGGGGCAGCGTACCGGGAATACAGAAGCTTCACCGGCTTTGCAACTTGTCCGTACCTCGTTCTAAAATTTGGATATGACTCTAACAGAAAATAAGTCACACGAAGTGCACACTTCCCAGATGATTTAGAAGACTCAGAGAGAAGGGGGTTTCGGCACAATTTATATACAGTTAAGATAATATCAAAGTGGTAAAAAAAAAAGCGGCATTTAGCACATTAGGTTTAAACATGTAAAAATCAGGTAATAATTAAAGCCAAATATAGCAGCTATTCTAAGCTCGAATTCTTGAATCCTGAACCAGAGATTCTGGGTCCATTCCCCAGTAGAGTCGCCAGAGTTGTCACACCTCCCTTTTCACCGGTGAGGGTAATAAGGGAGTTTTTTCCAATTAAAGTGATATTATTCGGTTTTGGGACTTATCATTATTTCAGAGTCGCCATCTGAATTTTTGACGATGCTCTGGGACACCGTTTTGTTTTAAAATCCCAAACCAAGGAAATTTTGACTCTGTTTTAAATTGTCTGCGACCAGAAATTCGAGTAAGGAATTCTGTTAACCCGGGAGAAGGTGTTAGGCATTCCCAGATTACGTTGTTCTAGCACGGTCGCTTAGCTATTAATATTTTTCCTAATTATCTAATCATCTACATATTTTAATCCTATTATGTTTTTTAACCTTTTTCAATTTTTAGCCGCTTTTAATATTTATGGATTTATGTTGAAACAAGTCACGATGGCGTGCACTTGTTTGTTTTTGGACATATTGCAATTATGCCACATGAAATGCACCCGCAATTGCAACACACAATTTTAATATAATTTGAAGTTGAAGACGGGGACATGAGTTGTCGCACCCGAGTGTAGATTACGTAGTCAAGACTATGGTCGTGACGATTTTATCGTGCCTATTTGAGGCGATGTTTGATTATTCTTTATGTTTTCTATTTGAAGGAAAATTTTAGTTTTAAAATCAATTAGGACGTTTTATGGATTTATCTTGGACAAGTTACGATGATGTACACTTGTTGTTTTTGAACACATGGTAATCACGTCACATGAAATGTACCCGTGGTTGCTATATGCGTTTTATTAGTTGTTTGGAGTGAGGGTCGGGGGCATGAGTTGCCTCTCCCGAGTGTAGTTTATGGTAATTTGAGGTAATAGTTGATTCTTTTACAAATTTCAACCTAAAGATGTATTTATCAATCTAAAGGATATGTGGAAGATTGTTTAAGCTTAAATTCTAAAGGACACAAATCTTGGGCTATGGCCATATTTACCCCAAGTTATCATTTGACTCTTTTGGCCAATCCTAGTTTTGGCTAATTTATAGGGAGGTCACTAGTTTAGGGAATCCAACTAAGTCCTAATAATCTTTACTTTTCAGTTTGATGAATAAACAGGAAATATGATAATCAAAATACATGTTCATTCATACATACACTTATGAGCATAACATAACAGATTTTCTATTTTTTAGGCGACCTAAACATAAATCCAAAATACTCATTAATTTTAAAATGGGTTGCAAGGCAAAATCATGCTACTTTCAGAACTTTTATGATTTCTAGCAAAAAGATCGAACCACAAGCAGTCTTATTAATTTTGAGACAGTGATTCTTATCAATTTAAAACAGCCTGATCTCATGTTTCTAAAGGCTTAAAATTCACACATGTATACATTGATTTTTCGCAGATTTATAAGACACAAAATAGACTGAAGATAATATACTGACTTTATTTATGTCGAAACTCTAACTGAACTTTGAGACAACCATTTTTCGAGATCCAGCGAAGTGTGTTTACAGATTTCACATACATTCTTTGCCTAATGTCATTTTCAGAATAGATAGAATGTAAATTCGAATTTCTAGGAAAACATGAATAAATTAGAGAGATCAGATTCGACTCTTTACATGCTGCTCCCATAATGACATAAGATCTAAGTCATCCAAACCAACATATATAAACATCTTATGGAGGTGAATTTGACCATTTAAAGGGTCAGATTCACTACCCTTTAATGCTAGCTAATGACTCTATTATGACTTCGGGGATATAGAATTAATCACAGAAGCCTCTAAGAGATAATTCTTCTGTTATAATCACACATAGATGAACAACCATATTTTAACAAGCAATTATAGATTCAACAGAAATAAAGGCAACATGTTTTATGCATTTTTTCTTAGATTGAATCTGACTATAAGGGGGAGTCTGATTCAAACCCAGAGATACAAACTTGCTTGACATTTCTAAGAACCATACCAATACTTCAACCAGTATTCATTTGAACACTTTGATTCTTGGCTTTTTAGAGAATGAATCAGACCATACAAGGGTTCAGATTCTTTACTCTACAGCCCTTCTTGACTACATGCTGTATACCCTTTAAAGGGTGAATTTTAGCCATCTACACTACTGTTTTGTGCACTATTATGAGTGAATTTGACCATTGATGGGTCAAATTCATCCACCCTAGTGCTAATGCCAACCTATCTAGAGACTTTCTTGTTGAATCTCTTTATTGACCAAAGAGACTCAATTGAAAGCATATTTTCTGCATACTTATAGAGAAAACCTAACCATAGAGAAGGTTAGGTTCTACACCATAGTGCAACCTTTTTTGGAAAGTAGAACCACGATTATCAACTACATTTATATACCTTTAGCCTGAAATAAACAGAATATTCCAGCAAAGAAATACCAACAGCAAAACAGTACCTATCACACTTACAGAATCATTATCATGCCAATAAGATCTATACAGTCACATTTACATAAAGCATAAGAAACAACCTCGTTTATCAAGAACATCTAGTTTAAGCAGTGAGTAGAAGAAGGAGATTCCAGTCCAGCATTTCATTGAGAACTGATGAGTTAATACATACCTTTTTAAGAGTAAAACAGAAAAAGGGACTTGACCAAATAAAGGTCAAGTATGGACAATAATCAACAAAAGAAAGAAGATTCAGCAGCAGCAAATAACAACCCAAAGAAAACCCAGTAGCCCAGCAGGAATTGGCCCAGAATTCTTGGATATGAGTGTTTAAGGTTCCAAAAATTAGAATCCAAAGGAAAGAAACAGAAGCTGAAAACTAGAACATATCTTTATGAACTTGATTCCAAAAGAAATAAGATTTTTTTTTGCTTTTCTCCTAATACTTTTTTTTAAATTTTTTCGTTTATGAATGGACAATACTTTGATTTTTCTGTGCTTTCAAAATGCTTTCAGCAGCTTAGAGAGAATAAAAAAAAAGTTAGTCCTTGAATCTGTACAAAGAAGGTCTATTTATAGGAGTCTTAAGGATGGGATCTCCCTTGGTCTATTCCTCACCCAAAAGGCTGAAATAGTACATAGGGCAGCTGTCAAACCTTATCCTTTTGGACAACTGTACCCTTTTAGAACATTCCTATTGATTCCAGCCCTTATCCCCTTTTAAAGTTACTGTTTTATCCTTAGAAAAAAAATCTGATTTTCTGATATTTTCCTAATTCTAGAAGCTTCTTGGGTTGTTACACCCAAGATTCCTCTATTGAAAGTCCTATGTTACCCCTTAGTGTCCTTAAAATTACTCTTTGAATAATTAAGGATGTGTTATTTATTAAGTTGACTAATTTCATCCTAATTGAGTGATTAAACTAAATGAAGAGGCTGGGAGCTTAAGCCTCTTTAAAAGTGAGGTCGAAAAGATCTAAATAAGACAATTAGTTAAATCTCCATTGAATTTTTTTATTTCAGGACTTAGATTAGTTAGTTCAAGTAGTTCAGTCGTCTAAATCATTAGACTTGGTTGTCCTAATTGGGGTTTTAGCTCCAACCCACGCCGAGGCTAATTAGTTATGTATAACTAACCAAATCAGAATCCTAAGAGTCAAACTTAGAATCGGTAACTAGGCTTTGAGCACCTATTTTCGAAACCAGTGTGATTCTAATAACCCTTGTGTTCACGATTAATTAGGCCTGATCAATTATTAGACATTACATGACTATGGGAAAATAATCAAGGATTAATTTCAAACAATCTCAAGCATGAATGACTAATTACACTTCAGGAGAGTAAGTATTCAAGAAAACAGTGTGAAGCCTAAACTGAGCTTTAGAATCAATTAAGTGATAGAATCATGAATTAGCCCTATATACTCATTTCTAAGATAACAAACACCAAAAGATGAAGAAAACAAGTTAAGGAGGAACATGTGAAAACCTAGACTAATTAGTTTAGGGATTAATCAGTAAAATTATAGTCAACCTAAATTACTACTTTAATTGGACCTAAACAGGCAGGTTTAGACAAATGTCGATTAATTTACACATAAACTAAAAAAATCAAAAATCAGTCAAGAAGGGACACTGGAAAACTTAGATTATGAACATTAATCATGATATGCAAGAATTGATAACTAAACCCTGAATGAGATTTAAAACCGTATGAAATTCAAAGCAACATTTAACCTCAAAGAAAGGAAAATACAAACAGAAAACTGAAAATTTAAAAATCTAAGAACCTAGTAATTTTAGGTTTGTATTCAAACGAGAAAAAGAAAAGAAAAAATGAAAAAGGGAAGTGAAGTTTAAGGGGATACCGGTTAATGGGAGAAGCTTGGCCGGATTCCGGTAGGGTTTGGAAATGAGTCAAACTAACATGAATCGATTTCTCTTGTCAAGAGCAATCGACTCATGTGGGTTTGAGCCAAAAGTGCGTTTGAAATCGCCCAGAACATAGGTTTTAGGTTTTTTCCCATTTTTTAGAAGAGAGAGACGGAGGGGATGGGGGTGTTAGGCTTCTACTTTAATGAGGGTAGGGGGTGAGATTTGGATACTTAAATACTAGAGGTGGGTGAGTTCCTAGCCGTCTGATCTATTTCGATCAATGGCCGGGATTCGATCAATTAAACTAAACGGGGTCGTTTGGGTAGTGTAGGGGGCCGGCCGGGTAATGGGATTGGGCCTGGGTCGTGGGTGTTTGTAGAGACTAGATTTGGGCCTGGGTTACTTAGCCCAGGTTCGATTTTAGCCTCTAGGATCAATTAAGCTTTAATTAATTTAATTAACACTAATTAAACTCAAAAAAATGTAATTAACTAATTCTGAAATTACTTTCGTCAAATTATAAACTAATTAAGAATAAAATAATTAATTTAATACTCCTAATAAATCAACTTCATAATTTGTTAGTAAAATGACTAAATTGATAATTTAACCGTTTTAATTCTACATCATGTCAATTAATCGTATTTTCGTCATTAAATAATTAAATCAAATTATCAAATAGTATATTAATTAGCTCTAATTCTAGTTTTTATCTAATTGAAAAAGAAAAATTAGTTAACGAGTGAATAANCTACTTTAATGAGGGTAGGGGGGGGGGTGGGATTTGGACACTTAAATACTGGGGGGGGGGGTGAGTTCCTAGCTGTCTGATCTATTTCGATCAACGGCAGGGATTCGATCAATTAAACTGAACGGGGCCATTTGGGTAGTGTAGGGGGCCGACCGGGTAATGGGATTGGGCCTGGGTCATGGGTGTAGAGACTAGATTTGGGCCTGGGTAACTTAACCCAGGTCCGATTTTAGCCTCTAGGGTCAATTAAGCTTTAATTAATTTAATTAACACTAAAAAAATTTAATTAATTAATTCTGACCCTATTTTCGTCAAATTATAAACTAATTAAGAATAAAAAAGATTAATTTAATACTCCTAATCAGTCAGCTTCATAATTTTTAGATAAATGACTAAATTGATAATTTAACCGTTAATTCTACATTATGTCAATTAATTGTATTTTCGTCATTAATTAATTAAATCAATTATCAAATAGTATATTAGTTAGCTCTAGTTCTAGTTTTTATCTAATTGAAAAATAAAAATTAGTTAACGAGTGAATAAAAAAAATGGAATGATCAATTAACACTTGTAATTATTTTAAGGATAAATTTTATAATTTCCTAAAAATGATTTAAGGTTATGCACCTAATTATGCAATTCTTTAAATTATTTATCAATTTTATAGGATGAATTATGATTATGCAATGCAAAAATAATTACAATTAATCACCAAAATTCAACAAAATCTATGAAATTAATTTACTTATCGAATTTTGTAGGAGTATTTAGTAGGTGAAAAATCACACGCTCACAGCACTCGTATCATGTCTGTGTGTATCTGGCATTGGTAGCATTTCTGAACGTACCGTATGCAGTCTGTTTCCATAGTCATCCAAAAGTATCCGGCCCTGAGTATCTTCTTGGCTAAGATAAAGCCGTTCATATGTGGGTCGGAGGTTCCGGCATGTATTTCCTTGAGCAATTTGGAAGCCTCTTTTGTGTCAACACATCTTAACAGTCCCAGATCGGAAGTTCTCCTGTATAGGGTTCCTCTGCTTTGGAAGAAATGATTGGACAATCTCCGAAGGATGCATTTCTGAGTATGGTTTGCATGTTCCGGGTATTCTCCTTTTGTCAAATATTCTTTGATGTCGTGGAACCAGGGGTTTCCGTTTGTTTCTTGTTCAACATGAGCACATTATGCCGGTTGATTATGGATCCTTACCAAAATGGGATCGATGAAATTGGTTGTCTAGATGTTGTATCATTGATGACAAGGTGGCCAATGCATCTGTGAATTCATTCTGAATTCTGGAGACATGCCAAAATTCTATCTTTGTGAATCTCTTCTTCATTTCTTGTACATGATGCAGATATCGCGGTATTTTGGAGTTCTTGGTAGCCCATTCTCCTTGTACTTGATGTACCAGCAGGTCTGAATTGCCGATTACCAGCAGTTCATGAATATTCATATCAATATCTAGGTTGAGCCCTAATATGTAGGCTTCATATTCCTCCATGTTGTAAGTTCATGGGGATCTGAGTTTTGCAGACACCGGATAATGCTGACCGATTTCTGATACCAAGACAGCTCTCATACCCTCTCCTTTAAAATTTTCTGCTCCATCGAAAAAAACCCTCCAACCATCATAGGCTTCAGTAATATATTTTCCTACGAATGATACCTCCTCATCAAGAAAATACATTTTTAGAGGTTCGTATTCTCCTCCTACAGGATTTTCAGCAAGATGATCTGCTAATGCTTATCCCTTGACTGATTTCTGAGTTACATAGATAATGTCAAACTCACTCAGCAAGATTTTCCACTTGGACAACTTCCCAGTAGGTATGGGTTTCTGAAAGATGTACTTCAGGGGATCCATTCTTGATATGAGATATGTAGTATAGGCACATAAGTAGTGCCTTAGTTTTTGAGCTATCCAGGTTAGAGCACAACAAGTGCGTTCCATACGAGAGTATCGTGCTTCATAAGGAGTGAACTTCTTGCTTAAGTAGTATATGGCCTGCTCTCTTCTTCCCGTTTCGTCATGTTGTCCCAAAACACAACCGAAGGCTCCATCTAACACTGCAAGGTAGAGTAGTAGTGGTTTACCAGGCTCTGGTAGGACTAATATTGGTGGTGTGGACAAGTATTCCTTGATTTCGTCAAAAGACTTTTGACAATCCTTGTTCCAACTTGTTGCGGCATCCTTCTTCAGCATTTTGAAAATCGGCTCACATATTACTATGGACTATGCTATGAAACGACTGATGTAATTAAGGCGTCCCAAGAAACTCATCACATCCTTCTTGCTTTTTGGTGGTGGTAATTCATGGATGGATTTAAACTTTGAAGAGTCCAACTCTATTCCTCAGCGTATGACGATGAATCTCAACAATTTTCCGACAGGAACCCCGAATGCACATTTTGCGGGATTTAACTTTAGATTGTACTTTGGCAACCAGTCAAATAATTTCCTCGAATCTGCCATGTGATCTGTAGCCCTCTTGGATTTTATGATGACGTCGTCAACATATACCTCTATTTCTTTATATATCATATCATGGAAGATCGTTGTCATAGCCCTCATGTAAGTAGCCCCAACATTCTTCAAACCGAACATCATCATATTGTAGCAGTATACTCCCCATGGTGTGATGAACTCTGTTTTCTCTGCATCTTCTTCGTCCATCCAAATCTTATGGTAACCCATGAAGCAATCTACAAAGGACTGGAGTTCATGCTTGGCGCAATTATAGATCAGAATGTGTATGTTTGGTAGCGGGAAATCATCCTTGGGACTTTCTCTGCTTAGGTCCCGATAATAAACACAAACTCTGACTTTCCCATCTTTCTTTGGATCTGGTACAATATTGGCCAACCAATTTGGGTACTAAACTACTCTGAGGACCTTGGCTTTGATCTGCTTAGTGATTTCCTCCTTGATTTTCAGGCTCATGTCTGGCTTGAATTTCCTGAGTTTTTGCTTCACTGGCCGACACATTGGATTTGTAGGTAACTTGTGAGCCACTATGGATCTTCTCAACCCTATCATATCATCGTATGACCATGCAAAGATATCTTCATATTCTTTCAGGAACCGATTGTATTCTTCTTTCTCTGACGGTGACAAATGGATGCTTATGCGGGTTTCCTTGACAGTTTTGGAATCTCCCAAGTTGACTATCTCGGTCTCGTCCATGTTGGACTTGGGCTTTTTCTCAAAGTTCTCCACTTCTCTGAAAATTTCCTCTGGTATTACATCCTCATCTTCTATTTCTTCCGAGTCAATGTCCTTCTGTTGCATTTTCTTATTACATGTCACAGTCGTTGGTTCATCAAGGTAAGAAATAGTAATGATGTAGGGATGAAGATATGAAAGAAAATAATATTAATAGAACATCAAGCCATTAAAAGCGTTAAACAAAATGATTTAAAATAATGTTTTTCGAAAAGGAATACTGAAAGTAAAATATTATTTAAAACAAAATGCCAAAGAGGAAATCATTTTCAAAAGTAAACAATGTTATCAGCCTTGCTACCCCTAGGCTCGTCAGGCCCTTGATGGTTTAGCGGTCCAATTCTTGAGAGATGCTCCCTTATCCATTGTTTGGATAGTGAGGCCTTCTTCCTCCTCTTCCTCCTCAAGTATTACACAACAATCCATATCATCGTCTTCCAAGAACAAATTACTCAATGCTGCCAAGGCTTCTTCTTCTTTTGATCCTCATACTATATTGGCCTGATGGAAGGTCTGATTTAGGTGCGGCACGGGTTTCTCAAGAGGATAGTATGGACCATGCCATGGTGGAGACCAATTCCAATATTACTTCTAGGTATACTGATATCCGAGCCCGAAGTTTGTGCCATGGCGCTTCAGCTGTACTGGTTTAGAGATACCTTGAATCCTTTTACCAAGCCCTTTACCAGGTTCATACCCTGCCCATGCCAGTATGCTCTTTATTTTGATACTCCACCATTTATCCTTCTCAATCGCGTTAACATGCTCGATGCGATGGTAGGTTTCTCCACCTAACTTCTTTCTATTTTCTACCACCGGAACAATCTGGCTGGTGTAAATGGGGTTGCTCCCATCTCCATGGATGATCACTTCTTGATGGTTCCATTCAAATTTTACCGTTTGGTGCAAAGTGGATGCGACAGCTCCAACGGCATGTATCCAAGGCCGTCCCAGCATCAGATTGTAGGAGGCGGATATGTCTAGCACCTGGAATTCAACATCGAACCAGGTAGGACCCATTTGCAAGCATAGGTTGGTTTCTCCAATCGCGGCTCTTTGTGACCTATCGAATTCTTTCACATTCATAGATCCTGCTCATATTTCATGTAGGCCCTTGCCCAATCTTTTCAGAGTTATCAGCGGACAAATGTTGAGGCTGGACCCTCCGTCTATCAGAACTCTGGCAATGAACTTGTCTTCACATTGCACTGTGATGTGCATTGCCCTGTTGTGGCTCAACGCTTCAGGTGGCAATTCGTCTTCATGGAAGGTGATCTTAAGGCTTTCTAACACTTGTCCCACCATGTTGGCCATTTCTCCGCTAGTAATGTTGTTGGGCACATATGCTTCATTCAGTACCTTCATCAGAGCATTCTTGTGTGCTTCGAAATTTTGTAGCAGTGATAAGATGGATATCTGGGCGGGAGCCTTATTCAGATGATCAACAACAGAATACTCCCTTGCTTGTACTTTCCTCCAAAGGTCATCCGGACCAGTTTCAATGAAGGGTTGTTTGTTAGAAGCTTGCTTACTAGTCTCTCCCAAATGCTTAGGTGTGTAAATTCTTCTTGTTCTGGTCATTCCTTGTGCATCGCCTGACTCTTCCGTCCTTACTTTCCCTTTTTTCCTAGCTTCGGAAACATAATCCCAAGGTATATTGTTGGAATTGATAGGTGGTGTGGATGTCACCATCACAGTGAAAGGTGTGGATACTTTTACCTCAAACGGAGCAGGTGTAGTTGCAGGTGGGGTCACTTCTACTTCAAAGGGATCCGGTGCGGCTACCTCAAATTTGACTGGTGGCTGTACCTGTACCACAATGGGATTGAGTGTGACTGCCGACTTCTTAGGATCATCACCTTCCCGAATAAGTCCGATTGATCCCTCGGGATCTCATTCTTCATCGGTATCTATTACATTGACTCCTTCACCCCTATGATCTGGGAGGGGGTTGTTACGAGCATTGGGTGCAGTTTCTTTCGCCTGTATGACTGTTTAATGCAAGAATTAGACCCTTTGACTAAAGCTTATTTTTAATATGTATATGGGTTACTGATAATCGAGATAATGGAAAAATGAATAATAGACAATATTACAGAAATAAAAGATCGAAGTTGATTGTATTTCGAGAATCAGATGCCTTTACAAGATGTATTCCCCTCCTTTATATAGGAGATTTTTATAACGTACGACTGCTGCTATGGTTACTCATTAATGACTAATTATGACATTAATGAGGCATTACAAAGGATAAGGGTAAATAGGGGTTCAGTTACATAACATTCGAGTAATCAATTGTGGGTTCATGAATCTGCCCGTAGCTTTGTCTAGATTCATTTTGACCGTGCCTCTCTCCCGTTTTGATGAAATATGACTTCCCGTGGCTGATAAGTTCGTGGGTTTACTGAACCGTGTCTCTTTGTACCGTACCTCTTCAAAGAGTTATTTCCAGCTATCGTGTTTCCCGTGTCCACGTGACTAGCTGAGTTGTCAAAAGCTGGCTTATGTGTGAAACTCATTTTTACCAATACAGATAGTCCCCCCACTTACCATATATTTAACGATTAATATTTGGTAAGTGGATATTCATTTATGGCGGGAATATTTTGCCGCCGCTTTTCCTTGAATCATTGTATCCTTCTCTGTACCATAGGCGTCGTTTGTCACTTCCATTTAATGCTCATACCACGTGTCCTTTTCGGATTGGTTCTGCATTTACTCAGCACCTTTTAGGGCTTTTTGTGGTTGTGTCAGTCCTGAAGTGACATCTTCAATTATGAATTTTCATCATTATTTTCCTTTTTCATCATGTTTGATGGTTATCTTCAAGTATAAATGCATGTTTTCTTTTCTTTGCTTCCACGAAACACTTTTCTACTTCTGTTTTCCGTAAAAAACTTTCTTCTTTGCCTTTGTAAACATGTCTTCTTCAAACCAAACTCAAAGTGTAATAGACATTGAAAGCTTAACGCCATCTTCTGCTCCGACTAGGAGTCGGGGTGGGGGGGGTGGTGGTAGACTTAGAAGTCCAGGATCCACTCCTTGGAGGGGCTCTGCTTCTTCTCAAATAGTTCCTTCTTCTTCCACTAGATCTCCAGTTATTTCAAGATTTAGGGTTTCTCGGTCTTTGTCTAGATGTAGAGGCGAACACCTTCGTGAACCTAGAGTCGATGGNCTAGATCTCCAGTTTCTCCGAGATTTAGGGTTTCTCGGTCTTTGTCTAGAGGTAGAGGCGAACGCCTTCGTGAACCTGGAGTCGATGAAATTGTCCCTGTTGAGTTTGTTTTCGCTAGGGATAGTCAAGTTCTTGTAGATCAATCTTCTTCTCTTGATAGTGTAGAAAGATACCCAACACTTATAGCTGAGGGTCAGATTTCCCTTGTTCGAAGGGAGTGCTCAGGGAAATCTGACGTTCCTGTCTATATTCCGAATAGTAATCAAAGAATAACTTCTTACAAGACGGGATATTCTTTTGTTTATACTTATCCCTTCACTTTAGGGTTTAGACACCCCATTGACCCAGCTATAATTGAGTTTTGCCGTTTTTTCAATATATGCTTAGGACAAGTTGGCCCGCTTGTGTGGCGAGTTGTCGCATGCCTTAGGAGTTTGGCTTTTTTAGCCTCATTCCTTTTACCTTCAACCATCTTATTCACCTCTACTCTCCTACCTTATTTCGTGAAGGGGTTTTTACTCTGACTGCTAGGAGCAAAAGAGTGTTAGTAACCCCTGGAGACGATAAGGATAGGGGTTGGTACCTTCGTTATGTTGCTGTACCCACTGCTGGTTTAGTGAGTAAAGAAAATCTTCCCTTCCCTGAGAAGTGGAATCGCGCACGTGAGTATGATTTAGCTCACATTACTTTTATTGTTTTGACTTGAGATGTTTTATTTAACACTGTATCTGTTTATTTTTCTCCTTTCAGCAATCATGAATACTGTCAAGAATGTCTCCGGTATTTGTGATTGGGTAGAAAAATTGTTATCTGTTGCTCCTTCTGAAGAAAGATCTTGGAAGTACCTCGCTGGGAGGTACGGTGGGCAAGTAAAGACCCACGGTAAGTGAAGCTTTTGTTCTTGCTTCTTTTTTACTCGAGTCTTTTTTCCTTCTGTCGTTTAACTTTTTTCCCTTTTTAATAGGATTCTCTGCTCGTGGGGTGTCTGCTTCCTCTATCCCGAAGATGTCCTTGGCTCAAGCCCAGGAAATTATCATTGGTTCATCTTCCTCGAAGAGGAAGATTAGTGAATCTCGTTCCATGGAGGAAGAGGAAGAGGGTGCTTTAGTGCACATGCCACGGAGAAGGCGAATGGTTTTAGATGACGAGCCTGATGCCTCAACCTTGCCTTCCGTATCTGCGCTTGAGCCCCCTGTCTTTGATGATTTTCCACATCCCCCTATTCACGGTGGTATTGATCTCACTCCTGATGACGTCCCTTTGTCTGCTGTCTTTCCTGCTTCTTTGAGAGAAGAAGTTTCTTCTATTCCTTTGGCTATCTCAACTTTTGCCGCTGCTCTGCCTGTAACTTTTTCAACTCTTCAAATTTCCATGCCTGCTCCTTTTCCCTTGGCTTCTCCAGCTCCTCAACCTTCTGTGCCTGTTGCTGTTCCATCTCTGCCTGCTTCCATGCCTTCCGTTAGGGACGTAGGGTCTTCCACAGAGAGATGCTGCAGGTGGTAATAGAGGTTCCAGCTGAGGGAAACCTTTTCAAGAAGACGGGCGAGCCTGAAGTGTGGCTCAAGCCTTTAATAGGTCCCGCTGAGAAAGCAAAGCTAGCTAGCCACGATGCTCTTAGATGGGAAAATGAGGCCGTGCATACTTCTTTGAAGGTATGGTGTAAGTTATCCTCTTTCACTCTCGTATATGAAATTTACCATATCTAACTGGTTTACTTCTTATAGATTAACCTCATAAGCATGGAGCTTATGAAGAGAATTTCAAACACAGACCAAGAGACAAGAGAGTTGCAGGCATAAGTTGATATTTGGAAAGCACAGTATGACAGCTTAAGGATTGACATGGACGCTTTAGAAGAAGAGAGGAGCACCTTGAAGCGGAAGCTAAGACTTATGGCAGCAGATCTAGCAGTGGAGCGGGCTTCTTGCAGTCAAGCTGACAAAGACAAGAGTGTTCTGGAGTCTTCGTTTGCGGAGCAGCTATCTCGTGCCTCATAGGAGATTAGAGACTTAAAGAACTTTCTAGGGCAGAAGGAAGAATACTCAGGCGAGCTCACGCAATCACTCACTCGCACTCAAGAAGATCTTCTAAGGGCTTTAGACAAAGTTCAAGATTTAGAGGAGTCGATTGTTCCATTAAGGGCCGCCCATGAAGCTGCGGAGGCGGAGAAGGATGGGCTGAGAGCTGAAATTCAAGTGTGGGCACAAGATTATGAAGATTTGAAAGAGGTGGCTGCTGTCGATGTGAGCTGGGCGTATATGAATTCTCGCCTTGACACATTGATGGAGATGAGTCAAGAGGGTTTTGACCTTAGTGCTGAAATAGCCAAAACTAAGGAAGCCATGGAGAAGGCTCAACAGGGTCATAACCTCTCTTCACCTGATGGTGAGATTCCAGCCGCTCATGCCTCTTCATCCTCAGTTGCTCCCGCTCCTTCTGCCTCTGAAGTCAACCCCTCTCTTGAAAAGATCTAGTTGGTTTATCCCTTTTTTTTTTTTCTTTGTATCAATTGGTGGTTACCCCCAGTCCCATCGGGGGTAAATTTGGATTTCCTTTAAGTCCCCAAATGACAACTTAGGGGCACCACAATGTAAATATAAAAATCTTATACGGCTAAGTATAAGTTAATACTTAGTTTTAGCCATTTTTTAATATATAAATATCAGTTCGACTTTGAGATTTTGTTTCACACTTTAAGTCTTTTGTATGCTTTATTTTTCGAGGTTTTAGTTTTACCTTCGAGTTTTTCATGTGGAATGCTTTAGACTAGCCATACCTTTTTTATAATAGGCACGATGTCATATTAAATGTGTGCCTTTTTGTAATAGGCATAGTTTATGGAAGAGGGCCCTTTATAATCGACATGAAGAAGACGTCTCAACTTATGATAATGCAATACAGTGATAGGAATTTTACACATGTTTAAGAATGTTTTCAAGCAAATTTTTTTGTTTGAACTTCCATGACATTTCACATGTGTTTGGTTATCATCTAAAACTAACGCTTGCAACTGTTTTTGTTTAACAGATTTAGTATACTCTTGTATTTCGTAACTGTTTTTCATAGGTAGTAGTTTTTCGATATTAATACAAGGAAATAACTGTTTTTCACTTAGTAACATTTTTTATAAAGATTGGGGTTTTTACCCGTAACTGTTTATTAACCGTTTTCTAATAAGTACGTGGGAAATGTTGATAACAGTTTCTTTAACAAATACAAGGGTTTAGATCTTTCATCCATAACTGTTTTATTCGAGAACAATTTTTTGAATGAGTATAAATATGTACATTTCTTTCTCGTGACTAACATTTTGCCTTTTAACCTGAATATGTTTAAAGTTTTTTGCTTTTTGCATTAGGCTTTGTATTTGGATGGCTCTTTTGATTTCTTTCAATTCTGCTCGTGTCACTTGTCTTCATTGGGTAGATGGGTCTTTAGGCTCGAGCTTTTGACTTTCTGATAGTCTTCTTTGCTTCGTCTTATCCTTCCATACTGTATAGTCCCCCAAGCGTTTGAGCTTTGAAGAATGAAATCTCGAGCACTTGATTATTCCTTCCTTGTGGTCCTTTTCCTGAAAAGGAAAAACATTCCGGACTCGAAGGTATATAGTTTTTTAGATGATGACTGCTTAACCCCTTTTAAGATGTCCATCAGAAAGTGTAACCCTAGACCGGGAATTGTGTTATTTTCGCACGTCTTTGCAGGTCTAATATCATCATCTGGTGATGGGTTAGCTTT
>ML377394.1:18676-92602 GCA_005239525.1 Nicotiana knightiana | reverse complement strand
TTTTTTTAACAATATGTAGGTAAATGAACCAAATAATGGTGTAAATCAATTTTTGAAAGATATATCTTGGGGACCTGGGATTCAGGTCAGAACAATGTCTAAGTACGTTGTGAATGGTTACAACTTTCATACAGAGGATTGCTCTAAAAATAAAAATAGCAAGAACAGTAGGGTGTGGGTTCAAGGAGGTGATGGCAACCAAGTTGGAGATATTGATTACTATGGTGTGCTCAAAGAAATAATTGAACTAGGATATACTGGTTATCCATATAAGAAATTGATACTCTTTAGATGCAAGTGGTTTGACCCACATCCAACAAGAGGTACGAGAGTACACAACCAATACAACATAATTGAGGTTAATCATACGAGGGAGTATGATCGCTATGATCCTTTCATTATTGCACATAATGTTAGGCAAATGTATTATGCTCCTTATCCATTGCGGCGGAATAATTCAGATTGGTGGGTTGTAATTAAAACTAAACCTGTAGGTAGGGTGGAAGTCGAGAATATGTTAGGTAGGGTGGACGAACTTTTAGAAAATGACTTGGAACATCCTGCACACATATTGGAAGAAGTTGACATAGATGAAGTAAAAATAATAGAAATGTTGAAGAAGAATCAACTGATAAAGCACAAACTAGTTCGAAAGAAGAATCCTCGGACGAGGAACAATACGTCGATGAGCTTTAAAAAGTTGGTTTCTTTACTACTTCTCATTTTATAGCTATTTTATTATATGTTTCAATCTAAATATGTAATTTTTATGCAGATGACAGGCAAGGGTCGAGGTAACGATGACCCTACGGGTTCTCGGGGTAAAGGAAAGGCTAAGAAGGGAAAGAGGAGAGTAGAAGATACTCCTCCCTCTTATCCTCCCTCTTTTCCACCCTCTTCACAGGCGCCGCCTATGTCTTATCCTCCACCCGATGGATATTATGAGGCGCCACAGCATCACCAGCCCAGCTACATCTTTGTGCAGACACCGGGTCTTTCAGCACAGGGCCCTAGGACTGTACGTCCAACATACAGTCCAGCTGCCTCACGAGCACATGGCTCACATCCATCCAGGTCACAGCCACGAGGGTCACAACCACGTGGGTCACAACCACTGGTCCCACAACCACGGGGGTCAGAGGCATCAATATCACAGCAGCTTCCGGTCGATCCTGTGATGTCGCAGTCACAGGGATCACAACTATCTTCCTCATCGGCTCCATCTCTTACAGGTCTTCGCCTGCAAGATACTAGCTTTGACCCCCCTACACCTTCCACACATGCATCTAATGTACCTGTTTTCGACGATGATGCTGATGATGACGATGAGGTACATAAGGATAAGTATGGCAGGATCATCATAGTCCTTGAGGGTGATGGGTAACAACAACTTGATTTTTTTACGTTTATTGTTTTGTATAGTTTTTACTAATATATTAACGTGTTTTTTTGTTAAATTGCAGGTTCATCCCGAGTAACACTACTACGAGGATAATCACCAACGCCACCAGAAAGCTTTATGATGCCCCTTATACGAGTTGGAGCGAATTCCCATTCTCGCTGAAGGAGCAAATTTTCAATGAATTTAAGGTATAAATTTTCTTTTAAGCTTTATAATTATTTATATTTATGATATTTTCATACAATATTTAACTTTTGAAATACAGAGCAAGTGTGTATGGGAACACCTCTATAGCGCGGAGGTGGCACGTAATTTTAATCTTAAGGCTCGGAAGCGGTTGTCGCATAGTTTCTCCAACGCTAGACTGTAAAACCAGAAGCCTAACTGGTTGCTTGACGAATTTTGGAGAGATTTGCAAAGGCAGTGGCTTACTGCGTAGTTCTTAAAGAGGAGCGAAAAAGGAAAGAAAGCTCGCGCATCCGAGAAGGGAGGATCCTTGCACACTGGAGGTGCGATCAACCAAGGGACTATAAAAAGAAAATCCGTACGTAATTTATTTATTTATTTTAATTTTCAAAGTATATCTATTCTGTTTATTAACTATAATTTATGAATTTTCAGGAAAAGAAGCTGGGTCGTCCAATGAAGCAAGATGAGTTATTCAAGGAGACTCATACTGTCAAGAAAAAGAAATAGACTGATCGTGAAAGGTGGGTCGACGATCGATCATCGACTGTACATGTAAAANGATCATCG
Source organism: Nicotiana knightiana (assembly GCA_005239525.1). NCBI lineage: Eukaryota > Viridiplantae > Streptophyta > Magnoliopsida > Solanales > Solanaceae > Nicotiana > Nicotiana knightiana. The sequence goes on along the minus strand of ML377394.1, from coordinate 90,444 downwards.
ACTGTACATGTAAGTTTTCTCTTTTCATTAAGTATTCTGATATACTCTAATATAATCTTTCAAATACTAATTAAATAAAAATTTTATTATAGGACGCTTCAGATTTGACATGGAGGAATTCATACGCAGTTAGCCACCTAATGAGTCGGGCGAGCCAATCCATATTTCGGAGGAGGATGCAAAAAGACTATGGATGCAGGCGGCTGGCGGTGCAAAATATGGGAAGGTATATAGGCTTCCTAATAAGAAGTTCCACCACTATCACTATGGAATGCAAGGAATAGGAACTTCCTCGCAAGCCGAGCAACTTGATGGGGAGAGCCTCTCCACTATGCGGGAGACTGTGACAAAGCTCACAAGCGAGCTAGAGGCATCCAAGGAACGAGAAAGGCTTAGAGATGCTCAGTACGTTAGCATGAAAGTTCAGTACCAAGGCATGCAAGCTCAGTACGAAGGTATGCAAGCTCAGCTTAAATCTCTCCTAGCTTCTGGAGCTTTTCCGATTCCCCGGTCTCGCGACCAAAGTTGGTCTCTTTTTTTGATACCCGGAATATTTGGTCAATTTAACATAGAGACCAAAGTTGGTCACTAATTAGCGACCAACTTTGGTCTCTATGGTAAAGGGACCAGCAAAATAGCGACCAAGCCTGTTTGGACGCATTTTGGTCGCTTTTGACTGTTTAGGGACCAACTTTGGTCGCTTTTTGTGGTCGTTTTTTCCCGAATTTTTAGTAGTGTGGGTTGTTTTGGGGATAGACTTGTGAAGAAGCAATAATCTAATTAGTATATATAATTGATCATCATCAAATATGTCTATTTGTAAATTGATTCATCGACTTATAACTTAGATGCATCGATGAATATTAAAAATAAAACGTTTCCACCTATATATCAATTAATATTAAAAATAAAACTTCTCGACGTATATCGATTAATCTATGTCATGCATTATTAGTGATGAATGAATTAAAAATAGAAGAATTAATACTAAATATCTTTGACATATATATATATATGGATCACAAATTAAAGAAACGAAAGAAGTTATTAACATTAAGTAAACGAGTTAATAGGTCAAACATGGTCAAACTTTTAATTTGAATCCCATTAATATTTACTATATAAATAATATAAATATAATCCGTTAACACTTATTTTGTAATACAAATAATGAATACACTAACATATACTATAACATGCTATATATATANAGGAGCACAACGAAGCGCGTGTGTGTGTGTGTGTGTGTGTGTGTGTGTGTGTGTGTGTGTTTGTGTGTGTGTGTGTGTATATATATATGTGTGAGTACACTAACATATACTATAACAAGCTATATATAGTTAAAGTAGTACAACGAAGTGTGTGTGTATATATATACACGAAGCGCTAGGACCACAGGGTCGGGTTCTTTTGGGGATAGACTTGTGAAAAAGCAATAATCTAATTAGTATATATAATTTATCATCATCAAATATATCTATTTGTAAATTGATTCATCGACTTATAACTTACTTAGATGCATCGATGAATATTAAAAACAAAATGTTTCCACCTATATTGATGAATGTTAAAAAAAATGTCGACTGTCATGCATTATTAGTGATGAATTAATGAAATTATCACGACCCAAAAACTACTAGTCGTGATGGCACCTAACTCGACCCGCTAGGTAAGCCAGCTGACAGATAAAACAAACCAAGTAAAATTTATAGGAAAATAGTGAAGAAATATCCGAATTTTTTACAAATTTTTCAAGAACTAGTAGTACAAATCATGAGCTTCTAAGAATTTCAATTACAAACTGATACGAATAATTACACGATCTGTTGAAAACTACATAAACCGACTAATAAAATCTAAACCCACCAAGGACAAGTAGCGGATATATCGGAAATGCACGAACATCTTCAGGGCCAGCTCCCGACATCGCCAGCAGCTCTACTCCAAAAGTCTGCACACAAGGTGCAAAAGTGGAGTATGAGTACAACCTACCCCATGTACTCAGTAAGTATTTTGTCTAACCTCGTCGAAGTAGTGATGATATTTTTTAGTAAAAAGATGCTCACTGATAAAATATGTAATGTAAACAACAATAGAACTATACTACAATATAACAGAATAGAGTACACAAAACGGATATACAAGAAAATAATAGAGTACTGGAAAAAAACACAATTCAACAGGTATCGATATCTCACCAAATCCTTTCCTTAGAGAGAAAACTAATAAATCACAATAATCACCTCGAAACTCTCATAATGTGAGAAATATACTCAAGACATAAAATCCAACGGCACGACAACACCCTTCGTGCATTTTATCTCCTCCTCACAAATTATGCATAAAATAGTACCAACCGAATAGCATAGATGCCGATAATAGAAATGAAAAAGTAGGAAATACGCAAATATCCACGAAGAACGAGAGTGTACATGAAAACATTAGTAACATAGTAGACAGAAGCATAGAGGTAATGACAATGATTAGGAAAAAGGAATGTAACTCCAAGTAGCTAGCACAATTAAGGCATGAAGATAGATAGGAAAATAAGGAAGCGAACACATGATCTTTATAAATTAACAAGTAGAGACATGAACAACTAACATGCAAGAAGACATGTACTTAAGTGCAACAAAACAGATGACATGGATGCAATCATAACAACAGGAAGTAGGCATGATATTGGCAAGTTAAGCAAATAGAAGGCGTGGTAACACGACAACAATTGTGATAGAGGATAAAGACAGAACAGTAACGACAAATCACATAAGAACCATGAACACGACAATAAAAATTCAAAGTAAAGACATGAAGATATCTGCAAGAAAAGGATATCACAACATAATGTATGTCTCTCGCCCTCACTTGCACAGAAAAACCCTTTGTGCCATGAACTCACCATAACATGAGAGCGTAACAATATAAATTCAATGCAACGACATCACCCTTCGTATTTTTACTCACATAACATGGCATGGCATCACCCTTCGTGCTTTTACTCACAATGATATAGCACGACATCACCCTTCGTGCTTTTACTCACAAGAAATACCTAGCAGTCTCCTAGAATCAGCAACAACGACTAACCACGAGGCTGATAGCTCGTACCTGGATCTGTACACGAAAACATGTGCAGGAAAGGGAATGAGGACACCACATTTGGTACCCAGTAAGTGCCAAGACTAACACCGGTCAAGTAGTGACGAGGTCAGGTTAAGGCTGTACTGGATTTCTAAATAAGTCAATTTAAAACATCACTAAAGATAGGTAATGTCTACAGTAAGCAGTTTAAGAAAACAATATAAGTTTTACAGTAAAGAGAGTCATCGGCTCAACACATTGTATCACAAAGTGGAATCTCCCGGGATACCGTCTCGTAGTTCAAAATGATTATGCAGTACATGGGGATCTCCTGTCCATAGTCCCGATTTAAATATGCAGCAAATGGGGATCCCCGGAATACGTCTGTAGTTCCAAAATAAATATGCAGTTAAGGGGGATCTTCCGGAATACGTTTGTAGTCCCAATTTAAATATGCAGTGCAGGGGGATCTCTCGAAATCGCCCGTAGTCCTAATTTAAATATGCGATGCAGGATGAATGCCAGGGATAACATCAATTTATATAGTTCATCTAATCACAGGTAAGGAAAGCAGTAATATAGCTAAGCATGGTACACATAGTATCAAACAGACAACTAGACACGTAGGCATGCTTTACTAAACTAAGCAAAACAATTTAACACATTAAGGCACATTTAATATAAGAAAGAACAGTTCATAATTTAGGAAGGGAAAGAATGGGATTTTTTGCAATAATGGCCCGTGTACGTACTCGTCACCTCACGTACACGACACTCACATGACAATAAATATCAAATTAACCTAAGGGAAAATTCCCAACGCAGAGTTAGGCCAGCCACTTACCTCGACTGCTCAAATCAACTTGAAATCGCATTCTTGCCACGAGTACCAAACTCCGAATGACCTGAATCTATTCAAATAAGTTACATAATGTGAATATCGCTACAAGCAACTAGTTTAACAAATAAATTTGAAGCTAAAGCGTGAAATTACGGAAATTGCACAAAAGTCTCCCGGGCCCACGACTCGGAATCGGGTGAAAGTCACAAATTCTGAACATCCATTTACTCACGAGTACACTCAACCAAAAATCATCAAAATCCGACGTCAAAATCTCACTCAAAACTCGGATTCACAATTGGGAGACCTTCCTCACGTTTTCAAACCTTTTCCCACAATTTTCCTTAATTAGATTGAAGAACTTACTATAGATTGATGAAATACAAATAAAATATGATTAGGAATCGTTACCTACAAATATCCTCTTCAAAATCCACCCAAAATCGCCTATTCACGAGCCCTAAATTAATTTTAGAAGTTATGACCTCAAACCCTCGATTTTTCTTATTTCTCCCCAGAGCTGCTCGCACCTGCGCTTCCAGGACCCCACCTGCAGTCCCGCTTCTGTGGCTTGGGCTCCGCATCTTTAGAAATCACTAATCTCCTCGAGCTCCGCTCTGCGGCACTTTCTTCACAAATGAGGTTATGCTTCTGTGGTCCATGAGCCGCATCTGCGACCACTGACCCCTAAGACTAATACCGCACGTGCGAATCCACCCCTCGCTTCTGCAGAACTGCACCTGTGGTCCAACATCCGCAGGTGCATAAATGATAGGTTCAGCAACACCAGCAATAGCCTAAGTCCAAAATTCTTCCCGTTGAGCATCCGAAACACACCCGAAGCCCCCGAGACCTCAACCAAAACCACCAACCAGTCCATAACCTCATTCGAACCTAGTCCAACCTTCAAATCACATCACGTAACATTAAAAACAAGGATTACCCACAGATTCAAGCCTAAGGACTTAACATTCTATCCAAATCTACAAATGATGTCGAAACACGTCAAAACTAGTCCGAATGACCTCAAATTTGACACACAGGTAAAAAAATGACACCACAAACCTATAGCCACTCCCGGAATTCCATTCCAAGTCCGATATCAAAACTTCACCTATCCGCCGAAATCGCCGAAAATATAACTTTCACCAATTCAAGCCTAAATCCACCACAAACCTCGAAAACACTTTCTGGACGCACTCCTAACCCCGAAATCACTCAGCGGAGCTAACGGAGTCGACGAAATTCCATTCCGAACTCGTCTTCACACAGTTACGACAACAGTCCGATTTCTAGGGCTTAAACTCACAATTAGGGATTAAGTGTCCCAAAACTCTTCGAATTTCATAGATAACCACTCCGGCAAGTCCCAAGAGCAGAAAAAAATGCGGGGAAAACAGTTATTAGGGGATCAGGCTCTAACTCTCAAAACGACCGGCCGAGTCGTTATATCCTCCCCCTCTTAAAATAATTATTCATCCTCGAACGGGTATAAATACATACCTGAAGCTGTGAAAAGATAAGGGTACTGGCTGCGCATATCCTACTCGGTCTCCAAATTTGCCTCCTCGAACGGCTAACCGCTCCACCGAACTTTTACTAATGCAATGTGCTTTGGCCTGAGTTTACTGGCCTGCCTATTCAAAATGGCTACTGGCTCCTCGAAATAAGATAGATCCTTGTCCAACTAGACTGAGCTAAAATCCAATACATGAGCCGTATCACCATGATAATTCTGGAGCATAAATACGTGGAATACCTGATGAACTTCTGCTAGATTTGGAGGTAAGGCAAGCTCATAAGCAACCTCCCCAACATGCCGCAATATCTCAAATGGGCCAATGAACCTCGGGCTCAGCTTGACCTTCTTCCCGAACCTCATGACGCCCTTAATAGGCGATACCCAAAGCAAAACTCGATCACCAATCATAAATGCCACATCTCAAACCTTCCGGTCCGCATAACTCTTCTGTCTGGACTGGGCTGTGCGAAGTCTCTCCTGAATCACCTTCACCTTGTCCAGGGCATCTAGACTAAATATGTACCCAACAATCGGGCCTCGCCCGATTCAAACCAACCCACTGGGGACCGGCACCACCTATCGTACAAAGCCTCATACGGTGCCATCTGAATGCTGGACTAGTAATTGTTGCTGTAGGCAAACTTTGCGAGTGGCAAGAACTGGTCCCATGACTCTCCGAACTCCATCACACAGGCGCGGAGCATATCCTCAAGAATCTGAATTGTGCGCTCGGACTGCTCATTTGTCTGAGGGTGAAAGGATGTGCTCAGATCTACCCTAGTACCCAACTCCTGCTGAACGACTCTCCAGAACCGTGATATGAACTGAGTACCTCTGTCTGAAATGATAGATACTGGAATATCGTGAAGGCGAATGATCTCTCTGATATAGATCTCGGCCAATCTCTCTGAAGAATAAGTGGTCAGCACCGGAATGAAATGAGCTGACTTAGTCAGCCGATCCACGATCATCCAAATAGCATCAAACTTTCCTAAAGTCCGTGGAAGTCCAACTACAAAGTCCATGGTGATCTGCTCCCACTTCCACTCTGGATGCTCAATCTGCTGAACTAATTCTCCTGGTATCTGATGTTCATATTTAACTTGATGACAGTTGAGACACTTGGCCACAAATCCCACTATGTCCTTTTTCATCCTTCTCCACCAATAGTGCTGTCTCGGGTCCTGGTACATCTTCGCAGCACCCGGATGGATGGAGTACCGCGAGCTATGGGTCTCCTCCAGAATCAACTCCCGAAGCCCACCCACATTGGGCACACAAATCCGACCCTGCATCCTCATCACGCTATCATTACCTATAGTCACATCTGTGGCTTCACCTCGCCGGACCCTGTCCTGAAGAACCAGAAGGTGGGGGTCATCATACTGACGCTCTCTGATGCGGTCATAAAGACAAGACCGAGCAACCATACAAGATAATACTCGGCTAGGCTCTGAAATATCCAACCTCACGAACTGGCTGGCTAAAGAATGAACATCCAAGGCTAAAGTCCTCTCAGCTGTTGGAAGATATACCAAGCTCCCTAAACTTTCCGCCCGGTGACTCAAGGCATCGGCCACTACATTGGCCTTCCCTTGGTGGTATAATATACTGATATCATAGTCTTCAAGTAGCTCCAACCACCTGCGCTGACGTAGATTAAGGTCCTTCTGCCTGAACAAGTGTTGCAAACTCTGGTGATCAATGTAAATCTCACAGGGAACACCGTACAAATAATGACGCTAGATCTTTAGGGCGTGAACAATAGCTGCTAACTCGAGGTCATGAAATGGATAATTCTTCTCATGCACCTTCAACTGCCTGGACACGTAGGCAATCAGCCTACCGTCCTGCATCAATACTGCTCCAAGGCCAATCCTTGAGGCATCACAATAGACAGTGTAGGACCCCAAACCTGTAGGCAACACTAATATTGGGGTTGTAGTCAAAGCTGTCTTGAGCTTATGAAAGCTCTCCTCACACTACTCGGTCCACCTGAATAGAGCACCCTTTTGGGTCAGTTTTTTCATAGGTGTTGTAATAGATGAAAATCCGTCTACAAAGCGGCGTAGTACCCTGCCAAACCAAGTTACGGATCTCCGTAGCTGATGGCGATCTAGGCCAACTCTGCACCACCTCCACCTTCTTTGGATCTACTTTGATCCCATCACAAGACACTATGTGGCCCAAGAATAACACTGAATCACGCCAAAACTCACACTTAGAGAATTTTGCATACAATCTCTTCTCCCTCAAAGTCTGAAGCACGGTCCTCAAGTGCTGCTCATGATCTTCCCGTGATCAGGAATATACCAGGATGTCATTAATAAACACAATGATGAAGGAATAACGATAGGGCAAAAACACACTGTGCATCAGATGCATAAAAACTGCTAGGGCTTTTGTCAGCCCAAATGACATGACCAGAAATTCATAGTGACCATATCTAGTTCTGAAGGCAGTCTTCGGGATGTCTAGCTCCCTAATCTTCAACTGATGATAGCTAGATCGCAAGCCAATCTTGGAGAATACTCTGGAACCCTGTAACTGGTCGAATAAATCATCAATGCGAGGCAAAGGATACTTGTTCTTCATTGTAACCTTGTTCAGCTGCCGATAATCGATACACATACGCATAGAGCCATCCTTTTTCTTCACAAATAGCACTGGAGCACCTCAAGGTGATACACTGGGCCTGATGAAACCCTTATTAAACAACTCCTGCAACTGCTCCTTCAACTCCTTCAACGCGAGAGGAGCCATACGGTAAGGAGGAATAGAAATGGGTTGAGTGCGCGACAACAAATCAACGCCGAAATCAATATCTCTGTCGGACAGCACACCCGGAAGATCAGCTGGAAATACATCAGGGAAGTCCCTTACTACTAGGACTGACTCAACTGGAGGGGTATCAACATTGACATATCTCACATAGGACAAATACGCATCACATCCCTTCTCAACCATCCGTTGAGCCTTAAGAAATGAAATGACCCTACAGGGAGTATAATCTAAGGTACCTCTCCACTCTAATATTGGAAAGCCTAGCATAGCCAACGTCATGGTCTTAGCGTGACAATCAAGAATAGCATAATGGGGCGACAATCAGTCCATGCCTAAGATAACATTGAAATCTACCATGCTGAGTAATAACAAATCAAGCCTGGTTTCAAGACCACTAAGAGTGATCAAACACGACCGATATACGCGGTCCACAACTAGAGAGTCTCCCACAAGAGTATATACATAAACAGGGGAACTAAAAAAATCCAGAGATATCCCCAAATGCGGAGCAAAATAAGAGGACACATGAAAACGTAGAGCCTGAGTCAAATAATACTAATGCATCCCTATCACAGACAGGGACAATACCTGTGATGACTGAATCTGAAGCAACGGCCTCGAAACAGGATGGAAAGTCATAGTACCTGGCCTAACCTCCCCCTTTAGGGTGACCTCTACCTCCCCCACCTCTGCCTCGAGTTGCCTGAGGAGGTGGAGTGGCAACTGGGGCTGGAAGAATAGCCGAAAGACCCAGTGAAGCACGTGGAGGCGCACCCCTCCTGGCTCTGGGGCAATCTCTAATCATATGACGAGTGTCACTACACTCAAACAACCCCTCGGGGGACGCTGCGGCTGAGACTGAATAGGAGTTGGCCCGTTGGGATGGCCGGTAATAGCACCTTGAACTGGAGGCACACTGGATAATGGCGCGAGCTCCTGAAAAATTGCCAGTCTCTCGAGACCTCTTGGACTCTCTCTCCTCTCGGTCCCGAGCAAACATGCCCTCTACTCTCCGAGCAATACTCACTGCATGCTGATAAGTGATATCCATCTCCAACTCTCTGGCCATACTGGTCCGAATACTGGGGTGGAGTCCCTCAATGAAGCGATGAACCCTCTCTCTGACTGTGGCAACCAAAGCCGGTGCATGCCGAGCTAACTCACTAAAACAGACAGCATACGCCGACACAGTCATAGTACCCTGGCACAACTACTCGAGCTCCGCGCGCCAAGCATCCCTAAGGCTCTGAGGGATATACTTCCGCAAAAACATCTCTAAAAACTAAGTCCAATTGAGTGAGGTTGCCTCGTCTGGACTACTAAGCTCATAGGCACACCACCACTGATATTCTGCTCCCCTCAGATGTAAAGCGGTGAAGGATACCCCAGTAGTCTCCACAATTCCTATAGTGCGGAGAATACGATGACACTCCTCAAGAAAACCTAGAGCATCCTCGGAAGCTAGTCCACTGAAAGTAGGTGGGTGGTACTTCTTGTACCTCTCAAGTCTGAGTTGCTCTGCCTCAGAAGCAGCTACCCTGGTCTCATGCTGTACCGGAGCCACTAGGGACATAGGAATATACTCCGGGGCCTGATCAACCTGGACCATTTGTTCAGGAGTGCGGGCTGCGGGAGTCTAAGCCCCTCCCCCGACCTGAGATGTAGCGGGAGCTATCGGAAGTATTCCAACCTGAGCTAGAGTGCTGAACATGCTCATGAAATGAGCTAAAGTCTCCTGGAAGGCTGGAGCAGCAACAGGAATCTCCGGTGTCGGCCCTCCCAAAGACCTGGAATGTCACAGACAGTCACAAGATTCTAACACTACTGTAGATCTAAAAAACTGGAAAGTACATAAGAAAAATCTCTATAAGATAGAATGGAAGGGGACTCGGAGGATTCTGCGGAAGTGGCAGAAATACCTTGCAGTCTCCTAGAATCACCAGCAACGACTAACCACGAGGCTGATAGCTCGTACCTGGATCTGCACACGAAAACATGTGCAGGAAAGGGCATGAGTACACCACATTTGGTACCCAGTAAGTGCCAAGCCTAACCCCGGTCAAGTAGTGACGAGGTAAGGTTAAGGCTCTACTGGATTTCTAAATAAGTCAATTTAAAACAACACAAAAGATAGGTAATGTCTACAGTAAGCAATTTAAGAAAACAATATAAGTTTTACAGTAAAGAGAGTCCTCGGCTCAACACAATGTATCACAAAGTGGAATCTCCTGGGATACCATCCCCTAGTTCCAAATGATTATGCAGTACAGGGGGATCTTCTAGAATACGCCCGTAGTCCCAATTTAAATATGCAGTACATGGGGATCTCCCGGAATACGTCCGTAGTTTCAAAATAAATATGCAGTACATGGGGATCTCTCGAAATACGTCTGTAGTCCCAAAATAAATATGCAGTACAATGGGATCACCCGAAATACGTCTGTGGTCCCAATTTAAATATGCACTACAAGGGGGATCTCCCGGAATACGTCTGTAGTCCCAATTTAAATATGCAATGCAGGATGAATGCCAGGGATAACATCAATTTATATAGTTCATCTAATCATAGGTAAGGAAAGCAGTAATCTGGCTAAGCATGGTACACAGAGTATCAAATAGACAACTAGACACACATGCATGCTTTCCTAAACTAAGCAAAATAGTTTAACACATTAAGGCACATTTAATAGAAGAAAGAACAATTTATAATTTAGGAAGGGAAAGAATGGGATTTTTGCAATAATGGCCCGTGTATGTACTCGTTACCTAACGTACACGGCACCCACATAACAATAAGTGCCAAAACAACCTAAGGGGAAATCTCCAACAGAGTTAGGCCAGCCTCTTACCTCGACTGCTCAAATCAACTCGAAATCACGATCTTTCCACGAGTAGCAAACTCCGAATGGCCCGAATCTATTCCAATAAGTTTCATAACATGAATATCGATACAAGCAACTAGTTTAACAAATAAATTCAAAGCTAAAGCGCGAAATTAGGGAGATTGCCCAAAAAGTCTCCCGGGCCCACGACTCGGAATCGGGTGAAAGTACCAAATTCCAAACACCCATTCACTCACGAGTACACTCAACAAAAAATCATCAAATCCAACGTCAAAATATCTCTCAAAATTCGGATTCTCAATTGGGAGACCTTTCTCCCATTTTCAAACCTTTTCCCACAATATTCCTTAATTAGATTGAAGAACTTACTATAGATTTATGAAATACAAAGGAAATAGGATTAGGAATCATTACCTACAGATCTCCTCTTCAAAATCCACCCAAAATAGCCTATTCACGAGTCCCAAATTAATTTTAGAAGTTATGAACTCAAACCCTCAATTTTTCTTATTTCTGTCCAGCGTTGCTCGCACCTGCGCTACCAGGACCGCACCTGCGGTCCCGCTTCTGCCACCTAGGCTCCGCATCTGGGGAACCGCACCAGCGGTCCAACATCCGCAGGTGCGTAAATGACAGGTTCAGCAACACCGGCAATGGCCTAAGTCCAAAACTCTTCCCGTTGAGCATCCGAAACACACCCGAGGCCGCCGGGACCTCAACCAAAACCTCCAACCAGTCCCATAACCTCATTTGAACCTAGTCGAGCCTTCAAATCAAATCACATAATATCAAATAAGGATTACCCACGGATTCAAGCCTAAGGACTTAACATCCTTTACAAATCTACAAATGATGCCGAAACACGTCAAAACTAGTTCGAATGACCTCAAATTTGACACACATGTCAGAAATGAGACCACGAACCTATAGACACTCCCGGAATTCCATTCCGAGTCCGATATCAAAATTTCACCTATCGATCGAAATCGCCGAAAATCTAACTTTCGCAAATTCAAGTATAAATTCACCACAGACCTCGAAAACACATTCCGGACGCGCTCCTAACCCCAAAATCACTCAACTGTGCTAACGGAGTCGACGAATATCCATATCGGACTCATCTTCACACAATTCCGACTACGGTCTGATTTCTAAGGCCAAAACCCATAATTAGGGACTAAGTATCCCAAAACTCTTCGAATTTCATAGCTAACCACTCCGGCAAGTCCCAATAGCAGTAACAAACGTGGGGAAAACAGTTATTAGGGGATAGGGGCTCTAACTCTCAAAACGACCGGCCGGGTCGTTACACTCTCAAATCCCAAATTTCCATTTTTTTCAAAGTTTGACAAAATTCCCAAAGTTTTCCCTAGATTTCTTATGAATTTGATGTTAAATCTTGTGAAAAATCATGAAATGTGGTTGAGAATTGATTAGAGGCACTTACCCAGTGATTTGGTATGAAAATCCCTTCACAAAATCGCCTCCCATCGAAGCTAGGGTTCAAAATATATCAAAATGAAGCTAAGTTTCGGAATTCACAACACTTAACATGTTGCAGATGTCACATTTGAGATAGGGGGTTCGCAACTGTGAACCTCAAAAATGCGGACAATATATCGCAAATGCGAAAAAGAAGTCTTCCTGTCAAGGCTGCATTTTCGACGCAATGCTTTGCAAATTCGAAGTCCAAACTTCGCAAAAACGGCAGGGTCCTTCGCAATTGCGGACAACCCCAAATCGCAAATGCGATGGGTTTTTTCATAAATGTGAATCTTCTGCAGCAGCCCACTTTTCACAAATGTGGTGGCTGCTTTGCAATTGCGACAGTCTCATTTGCGACAAATACATTGCAAATGCGATGACACCAGAAGCAGAACTCAAACTTTGAACAAAAACAATTCGAAACCAGTCCGAAAATCACCCAAGCCCCCGAGGCTCCAAACCAAACACCCACACGAGTCTAAAAACATAAACGAACTTGCTCGAGCGACCAAAACACCAAAATAACCTCTAAAATCACGATTCGAACGCCAAAACACATGAAGATCAAAGGAAACTCCAAGAACTTCTAGAATTGCAAAAAACGTCCGAACCATATCAAATCAACTCCAAATGGCGCCAAATCTTGCAGACAAGTTGTACATGACGAAACAAACCTACTTGGAGCTTCAATTCATGCATAACAACCTTGAAATGATGAATCACAACTCAAGTCAAAATCGATGAACTTTGGAACTTCGAATTCTACAACCGATATCAAAACCTATTGAAACACATCCAATTGACCTCACATTTTTCACACACGTCACGTTCGACATTATGGACCCACTCCAACTTCCGAAATCGGAATTCGACCCCGACATCAAAAAGTTCAGTCTCGGTTAAACTTCCCAATAATCCAACTTTCAGTATTTCAAGACAAATTCGACTACGAACCTCCAAATTACAATCTGGACGCGCTCCTAAGTCTAAAATCAGCCAACGGAGGTAACAGATCCCATGAAACTCCATTCCGAGATCCAATGCTAAAGGTCAAAACTTGGTCAACTCTTCCAACTCAAATATTAAATCTTGAAGTTCATTCTTCCAAATCAACTTCGGATAACTTGTAAACTAACATCAATGACTTATGCAAATCATAATTAATCATGCGGAAAAACTCGAGCCCTCAAACTACCGAGAAAATTGCAAATGCTCAAAACGACCAGTCGGGTCGTTACATCCTCCACCACTTAAACACACGTTTGTCCTCGAACGTGCCAAGAGTTGTTCCAAAGCTATCAAACAACAACGTAACCTTACTATGAATATACCCAGGGATGATCCCCACGTCACCCTACTCCACATAAGCTTGCCAACACAACATAACTAAAGGTCCTTACTTCAACTTTGGTCCTTAACCTTAGAACCCAAATCCCTAACATCCAGAATTCATTACAAGCCTTGAATCTCACATCTACACACTGTATAAACCTGAATATCTGCATACGGTCATAACCATAACTACAAGATGAAATCACATAATACGCCACATTACTCAGACACTCACAGCAAGAACTGTTGACCATCATTACTGCCCAAAACAAACCCGGTGCCGGTAGCAAACCTCATATCGATTAGAGCCTCCTCGTTCAAAACCTTCATACCCTGTCGATGATGAAAGAAACACGCACAAACTCTTCACCACTCACCTGATCAATAAGCCAAGAAACCCACTCGTCCGACCAGGGCCATTGCCCAAATCTTCCACAAAATATAGCATTATTCTTCCAAACCTCCAACATCCCAATACGATAGTGCAAATCTCAAGTCTAGAAACCTCATCTCAGCCAATATAAACAGCCTCACCGATAACCATCAACAATAATCATACGGAGCCCCCACACAACACGGTCCCGAACACCAACAAGTAGCAATTCACACATGATAGATAATAGCAAAAAAGCTAAATAGAAAGACTACTAAACAAGTTAAGCAGGCAGGGAAATTTTAGCATTTTACTATGAACTATTCTCAACAAAGTGAAAGAAAAACTACACAAAGTAAACGTTAGGGGTTACATTTCATCACAGTACCGTTGTGGCGTGCAACCCGATCCCATCATATCAATACATATAGGGTACCCATCGAGCCACAATACGTGGGCTCACTGATAACATGTGTGTCAATACAAAGCACATCAGAGTGCACAAATATAACCGTGGAGAAAATTATTAGGAACAAACAATACTGAGAAGGACAAGCACAACTATGGTGCAATAAGCAAATCAACATCACGAAGGCCATCTCGCCCATAATTCCATGAGGCCTAAACTGAATCACCATACACATGCAAAGAATCATGTAACCCTCAGAAATCGTCATAGCATAAGAGAGGAACACATAATAAAAACCAGGGCACGAATAACATTTATTTTTCCCGATGATATATCTGTGGTAACAGCTGCAGAGGAGCAAGAAAATCCAATCCGATATAGAATACACATCCTCATTGGGCCTATCTGTCGCGCCCCATTTTTCTTGCGAAATCAGGTTTTGACATTTAACAACTCCTTTGGAGAAAAGGGAAAAGTAATTGGTTTTTAGAGAGTTTCCACCTAACGGATTAAGGTTAGGGCACCTATAGCACATAACTCAGATTATACCATTTTGCATCACCAGAGATCGGGTAAGGGCTCAAATTACCTTGAGGGGCAGATGTTAGGCACCCCTCGAGGTCCACAACGATGGGTCCCGACCGAACTTAAATTATACGAATTAGTCTAAGAAAGCGAAGAAACTATTTAATAGGGATGAGGGTCCTAAATTTTTTAGCCTATAGGACCACCCCGTGCAACATAAATAATACTTCGTAACTCCCCCAAGACGGGTATGTTATTCATATTATTCAGCGGGCACACACTATTATCCCCAGCTACCCGATTACTATCTTTGAGTTTTTAACTAAAGCGCTTTAGTTGATTCTACCTCGTGTCCTATGCGTGCACTACTCGTCCCTTACCTATGGTCCTATAGGCATTGGGACCTCTATTAAGGATGGTTCTAGACTCGACCTAAGTTGCTAAAAATTATAAAATACTAGGAGACATACAAAATAGTTAGGGCTTTTCAAATAAAGATAGATATGGGCTCAAATTAACCTCCACATATAAAAAGCAAATGCACGCAACTGATTAGCAGGTTTTATTAATCGTAGAGTCCTATAGGCAGGATATCTATATGATGTTGAACAGGCAGGCAGTCGTATATAGAATGTAAAGACCTGTAAAATTTCAAGTCTAAAACCAATGCCTGAATGGGTCCCCATGTGGTTATAGCTATAGAAATTCTTAAAACGGACCCTTGTGGAGTAAAAAGTACCCCGAGACTTAAAAGATAAAATTTTCCAAAATTGTGCAGATCTGCAGTCCACTATGTGATCACAAATCAGGTATGCAGACCGCATAGTGGTCGCATACCTGGGCAGTCTGGTTCCTATTTTGGCCCACTTGAGGGCCATTTATGTGACATGAATGTGGACAACATAGCAGGAATACGATCGCATTCCTGACCGCATTTCCTGCTTCGGAGCTTTTAATTTCTAATTTTTATACCCGACCCCAGCTTAATAAAACACTTACCCCCTCTCATTTTAACGAGTATCTAAAGAAAATAGAGAGAGTGGAGAGTGAGTTTAGTGAGAGAAAGTATTATTCAACAAATTGGTCCATCATCTCTACTCAGGCCCAGAAATTATCGAGTAATCATCATCTTCTTCACCATAAGAGGTAAGTCCCCACCTCATTTCCATTCTATTCTCAGGTTTTGGTTAAAAATGGAACACACGTGAATTGGTTCTTGAAGATAAAAGCTAAGACTTTCATGCATGTTCATGATTTGTCCCTAATCTAGCAAATGGGTGTAAGTTAGAGTAACCTTTCACTAAAAAGGGGATTAATTGATCAAAGGGATCACATAGTGTTTGATAAAATGTCCAAATGAGTTCATGATTTCTAATTCTAAGTCTAAATATGGCATCTTGTAAATTAGATTGGAGGCGATAGAAGGTCCGGTGGGTTAAGAATAGATATTAAAGGGGAATTTCGACTCGAGGTATGTATGGCTAACGTTAATCTTCGTAGAGTCACCTTGTTGGTGTCCGAGCATTCGGTATGAGTTGCTGGCTTATGCATATGTAAATCGATTGTTCTAATGTGTTGAGGCGTAAGATTCTGTTCTCTGATTGTCCTAGTTGATTTCCATGCCACCATGCTATATGAGATTGTGAAAAGGTGATTCTTTCTGCTTATTCTATCATGTGCAAAGCTCGTTAAATGTTGAATACATCGGTATGAGAGGATTTGCGGCAAAATGAAAGAAATGATAACGAATCAAATTGTTGAATGTATCTTAGTGCTAAATGTTGTGTAGAAAGTAAAGGAAAGGAAATATGGATTTACCTAATTGAACTATATGTTTATGGTATGCCGTATATGACTCACTGTTTGGTGAAGATTATTGTGGCCTTGATTTCACATGGTTAATTGGTTGTTACGAATGTATATTCTTGATGATGAAAATCCTTGTGATTGAATTGATTGGTTAATGTTGCTATCAAATATGATTGTAAGGTGGGATCGGGTTGCACGCCGCAACAGAAGAAATAAGGGTGGAATGTGAATTGTACAGTGGGACCGGGTTGCATGCTGCAACAGAAGAAATAAGGGTGGAATGTGAATTGTACGGTGGGATCGGATTGCACGTTGCAACATAAGAAATAAGGGTGGAATGTGAGTTGTCCGGTGGGATCGGGTTGCGCGCCGCAACAGGAGAACGATTGAAATAAGAAACTGTGGAACTCTCATTTGTGTTTTTGTATCTCTATGCAGTATTTGTTTGGTTTCTTTGACTGTCTCCTATCTGTATATTGTTTGATTTTACTTAGAGTAAAGCTTGTTCATGCATACTAGTACTATTCCATAGTACTAACGTCCCTTTTGCCGGGGGCGCTACATCTTTTATATGGATGTAGGTGGTTCTATAGCAGGTAGCTCAGTCCGCCGATAGTGATGCTTTCCTTTCATCTCCTCAGCAGTTCTGGTAAGCCCCACTTCCTTTCGGGGTCGTGCGTGGTCTATATCATTTTCTTTTGTATATTTTGTTCTATTAAGGTATATCCGGGAACTTGTTGCCGACAAGTTTATATACTCTTCTCCGTATCTTTAGAGGCTCCGTAGTCATTATGTGGGGTTATATATATGTATTTGGGGTAGTTTTCATACTCATTTGAAAACACGATCCCGTATCGGGAGTGTTGTATTTTAGAATGTATGTTTAGGGAAGATTTAGTGTTGAAAATGTTAAAAGAGGAAATTTGACTTATGTTGTAAACGCATGCTTGATTTTATTTTGCTGTTTCACTTATAAATGTACATTATGAACACGGGGAAATGCATTGGGTAGGAAAGGTAATCCAGGTTCGCTTGACCGGGTTCATCTGGTTAGGCGTCGGTCTCGTCCCTCGATTTTGGGGCGTGACAAACTTGGTATCAGAGCCTCAGGTTTTAAAAGTGTCCTAGGATGTCTCGAAGCCGTGTCTAGTAGATCCCTTCTTATCGGTGTGTTGTCAACTACATCTATAATTAGGGGGTTGCATGGACATTTAGGGAAGCACCGTTTTATTGTTATTCTATATCATGCGATGTGGTGAATGGTGAGGTTGTCTACCTCTAACTTGTGCATTGTTCCAATTTTCACTCCAGTTGATGGTATGGGTGCGAATGATTTCCCGGCCTTAAATCAGCTTGACTCCTCTACTCCAGGTCGGACTATTCCTATTCCTACTCCAACAGAGGGTGCTGAAATCCCTCCCGCTGATATTCCTGACCCACCTCCAGCACCAACTTCCGGTCCCGGTATTTTTGATGGGGACCTCAGGGCAGCTATCCAGATGTTGACCCAGTTAGTGGCCTCTTAGACCCGAAGATCAAATGCTGCCCCTAATGTCCTCTAGCGAGCCAGGGGATTCTTCAGGTTCCAGAGTCAACCAGTTTCTGCGGTTATCCCCTCTAGAGTTCACAGGCACCGACCTAGAGGCTGATCCTCAGAAGTTCATTGATGAGATGTACAAGACCCTCTGAGTTATGAGGGCTACTGAGACAGAGGGGGTTGAGTTGGCTTCCTATCGTCTGAAGGTAGCGGCATATTCGTTGTTCGAGATGTGGGAGAGTTCCCGCGGAGAGGGGAGCCCTCCATCGAGGTGGGATGAGTTTGTCGATGCCTTTATGGGTCATTTCTTGCCTGCCGAGATTATGGCAGCCCGTGCTACAGAGTTTGAGGTCCTTAAATTGGGCAACATGAGTGTGTGGGAGTATCATATGGAATTCGTGCGCTTGTCCAGATATTACGTTCATATGGTGTCTACTATGGAGGCTAGAGTTCGTCGGTTTGTTCAGGGCCTTGGTCCCTTGGTTATTAATGAAGCTGCTACAACTGCTCTGCATTCAAATATGAACTACGGGAAGATTGTGGGATTTTCCCAGGCTACGGAGGCTCGGAAATTAAAGATAAGAATGGAGAAGGAGAGTAGTAGTAGGGCCCGGTCGGCGGGCAACCCTGGGAGTTCAGTTGGAGGAGGGAGATCAATCCTTGGGAGAGGGTCATCAGGGCCATCTCAGTCCTATGCTCAGTCTTCAGCCAGTGCGCCGCCATCAACAGGGTGGTCGCATTGGACCGTGTTCAGACAACAGGAGGTTCCATCAGTCGGGTCGTTCAGGTAGGAGGTTCCAGCAGCAGTGGTGGGCCCCATGCCGTAAGTGTGGGAGGTTTCATTTTGAGCCCTGTTACTTGGACACCCCGTATGCTATAGGTGTGGAGTGAGAGGCTATGTTCAGCGAGACTGTCGTGCAACCAGTCAGGGCATGGGTAGGGGCACTGCTCAGCCATCCAGTTCTTCAGTCGCTACATCTTCAACACGCCCTCCAACTCGCGGCCCTCCAGGTCCAGCAGGGCGCGATGCAGCTAGGGGCGGAGCACAGGGTCAAGGGGGACCCAGTCGGTTCTATGCTTTGAGTGGTCGCCAGAGTGCGGAGGGTTCTCCAGATGTTGTCACAGGTATTCTTACTGTTCATTCACATGATGTTTATGCTCTTATTGATCCCGGGTCTTCTTTGTCATATGTTACTCCATTTATTGCTTCAAGTTTTGGGATAGAACCCAAACAGCTTCACGAGTCGTTCTCTGTGTCGACTCCGGTTGGTGATTCTATTACGGCCGTGCGAGTCTATAGGAATTGTGTTATCACGGTGCGTGGTCGGGATACCACGACCGATTTTATTGAGTTAGAAATGGTAGACTTTGATATAATTATGGGGATGGATTGGCTCTATTCGTGATTTGCTAAACTCGAGTCCTAATGAACCAGTTATCGAGTGGGAGGGGAATAATGTTGTGTCAAGAGTTAGGTTTATTTCATACCTTAAGGCCTCAAAGATGATTAGAAAATGGTGCATCTACCATTTGGTCTGGGTTGCGGACACCACTTCAGAGCTGCCTGCTTCCGAATCTGTGCCTGTTGTGAATGAATTTCTTGAAGTATTTCCGGGCGAGCTTACTGGGATTCCACCAGATAGAGAGATCGATTTCGGGATTGATGTATTGCCAGATACGCAGCCAACATCTATTCCACCTTACTGTATGGCGCCATCAAAATTGAGAGAGTTAAAAGAACAATTGAAAGATCTATTAGAAAAGGGTTTCATTCGGCCAAGTGTGTCGCCTTGGGGCACACCGGTTCTTTTTATCATAAAGAAAGAAGGATCACTTCGGATGTGTATTGATTATCGGCAGCTCAACAAGGTCACCATCATAAACAAATACCCATTTCCTCGGATAGATGATTTGTTCTACCAGTTGCAAGGTGCTAAGTTCTTCTCAAAGATTGATTTGCGGTCTGGGTATCACCAGTTAAAGATCACGGAGCAGGATATTCCTAAGACTGCCTTCAGGACTCGATATGGGCACTTTGAATTTTTGGTAATGTCTTTTGGGCTAACTAACGCCCCAACAACTTTTATGGATTTTATGAATGGGTTTTTCAAATCGTTTCTTGACTCATTTTTGATTGTCTTTATTGACGATACCCTTGTTTATTTGCGAAGTCAGGAAGATCATGCTAATCACTTCAAGGTTGTTTTTGCAGACTCTTCATCAGCACCAAGTGTATGCAAAGTTTTCAAAATGTGAGTTTTGGCTAGAATCAGTCGCCTTTTGGGCCATGTTGTTTCCAGGGAAGGGATTCAGGTTGATCCCCAAAAGATTGCAGTGGTAAAGGATTGGCCTAGACCAAAGACCCCAATAAAGATTCGCAGTTCTTGGGTTTGGCTGGATGTTATCGGAGGTTCCTGGAGGGATTCTCTACCCTCGCCTCCCCATTGACTAAGCTGATGCAGAAAGCGATTAAGTTTCAGTGGTCCGATGCTTGCGAAAAGAGTTTTCAAGAATTGAAATCAAGATTGACTTCGGCGCTAGTGTTGACCTTGCCAGAAGGTTCAGAAGGGTTTGTGGTGTATTGTGATGCTTCAAGGGTTGGTTTGGGGTGTGTATTGATGCAATGTGGTAAGGTAATAGCATATGCTTCTAGGCGGCTCAAGAATCATGAGAAGAATTACCCGATGCATGATTTGGAGCTCGCGGCAGTTGTGTTGGCATTGAAGATCTAGCGTCATTATCTTTATGGGGTCCATGTGGACGTGTTCACAGACCACAAGAGTCTTCAGTATTTATTCAAACAGAAGGAGTTGAACTTAAGGCAGTGGAGGTGGTTAGAATTGCTCAAGGATTATGACATGAATATTTTGTACCATCCAGAAAAGGCGAATGTGGTAGCCGACACACTTAGTCGGAAATCCATGGGTAGCTTGGCTCATTTAGAAGCAGGTCAGAGGCCTTTGTCTCGGGAGGTTTATCAGTTGGCCAGTCTGGGCGTATGTCTTTCAGCCTCAGATGAAGGGAATGTCATGGTGCGTAATGGAGCGGAGTCTTCGCTTGTAGCGGAAGTCAAGGGAAAGCAATTCAAGGATCCAACTTTGGCACAAGACTACAACATTTTCACTCGGCAATGATGACAGTGTTTTGCGGTGCCAAGGGAGGCTATGTGTTCCGGATGTGGATGATCTTCATGAGAGAGTTATGGCAGAGGCTCACAATTTCAGGTATTCCGTACACCCAGGTTCTACGAAAATGTATCACAATCTCAAGGAGATTTACTGGTGGAATGGTATGAAAAGGGGAGTGGCGGACTTTGTGGCTAGGTGTCCAAATTGTCAGCAAGTGAAGGTTGAGCATCAGAGGCCCGGTGGGTTGGCACAAATTATGGAAATACCGACATGGAAATGGGAAATGATCAATATGGGATTTGTGGTGGGGTTACCTCGCACTCCGCGTAGGTTCGACTCAATTTGGGTAATAGTGGATCGGCTCATGAAGCCGGCGCATTTCTTGCCAGTCAAGTCCACCGATACTGCAGAACAGTAAGCTCAGTTGTATATCAAAGAAATAGTCAGGCTCCATGGCACTCCAGTATCTATTATCTCGGATTGAGGGGCCCAGTTCATAGCTAAGTTTTGGAAGAAATTTCAGCAAGGTTTGGGTACGCAGGTAAATCTCAGCACAACTTCCCACCCGCAAATGGACGGTCAGGAAGAGCGGACCATTCAGATGCTTGAAGATATGTTACGGGCTTGTGTATTAGATTTAAAGGGTAGCTGGGATGATCACTTGCCGCTTATAGAATTTGCTTATAATAACAGTTTCCATGCTAGTATTCAGATGGCCCCATTTGAGGCATTGTACGGAAGAAGGTGTAGGTCTCCGATTGGATGGTTCGAGGTTGGTGAGGCGGAACTGCTAGGACCAGATTTTGTGCACCAAGCTATGAAAAAAGTTAGAATCATCCAGGAGAGGATAAAGACTGATCAGAGTCACCAGAAATCCAATGCGGACGTTCGTCGAAGAGATTTGGAGTTTCAAGTAGATGATTGGGTATTCTTGAAGGTGTCTCCCATGAAAGGAGTGATGCGGCTTGGGAAGAAAGGGAAATTGAGCCCAAGGTATGTCGGACCATATAGGATTTCTCAAAGGATAGGGCAGGTGGTGTATAGGCTGGAATTGCCCCCTGAGATGTCATTAGTGCACCCGGTGTTTCATGTGTCTATGCTGAAGAAGGTAGTTGGAGATCCATCTGTCATTGTGCCGGTTGAGACCATTGAAATTAAAGAAAAGTTGTCATATGAAGAGGTTTCGATTGCTATTCTTGATAGGCAAGTCCGTAGGTTGAGAAACAAAGAGGTCGCTTCGGTCAAAGTATTATGGCGGAGTCAACAAGTCGAAGAAGCTACGTGGGAAGCGGAAAATGAAATGAAAGAGAAATATCCCCACTTGTTTGAATAAGTCCGGTAGTGGTTTTGAAAGTTGTCATCTCTAAGCAATTACATTGGTGTCAAATTTTGTGCAAGAACACCCCACTCCCCTAATTACCCTACTATTGTGACTTCTCAAACTATGTGCCATAAATGTATATGTTGTTGTGATTAGTTGGATCATGTGCAACTCCTTGAAATAGCTGAATTATGTGAAACTCATTGTAATAGTTGAATTATGTGCAAATTTGTGGAGTTAATTGAACTATGTGTGGCTTGTGGAAGTAATTAAATTATATGCAACTTGTTGAAATGACCGGATTATGTGCAAGTTGATAGAGTAACTGAAAATGTGTAGAATTGGTTAAAATTTATTTCGGGGGCTCTCTGACAGGTAGATAGGTTTAATTACAAAGGAAACTCTGGTGAAATTTTCAGGAAATATCGGAGTTAGTAAAAATTTGGGGGTTGGCATGTTTTGTGTTCTCTTAACTAAGTGATTCCCCGATCTTCATTCGAGGATGAATGATTCTAACCGGGGGAGGATGTAAAGACTCGTAAAATTTCAAGTCTAAAAACAATGCCCGAATGGGTCCCCATGTGGCTATAACTGTAGAAATTCTTAAAACGGACCCTTGTGGAGTAAAAAGTACCCCCGGAAATTATCGAGTAATCTTCATCTTCTTCACCATAAGAGGTAAGTCCCCACCCCATTTCCATTCAATTCTCAGGTTTCGATTATAAATGGAACACACATGAATTGGTTCTTGAAGATAAAAGCTAAGACTTGCATGCATGTTCATGATTTGTCCTAATCTAGCAAAGGGGTGTAAGATAGAGTAACCTTTCACTATAAAGGGGATTAATTGATCAAAGGGATCACATAGTTTCATGGTTTCTAATTCTATGTCAAAACATGGCATCTTGTAAATTAGATTGGAGGCGATAGAAGGTCTAATGGGCTGAGAATAGATATTAAAGGGGAATTTCGACTCGAGGTATGTATGGCTAACTTTACTCATCGTAGAGTCACCTTGTTGGTGTCCGAGCATTCGGTATGAGTTTCTGGCTTATGCATATTTGAATCAATTGTTCTAATGTGTTGAGTTGTAAATTCTGTTCTCTGATTGTGCTAGTTGATTTCCATGCCACCATGCTATATGAGATTGTGAAAAGGTGATTATTTGTGCTTATTCTATCATGTGCAAAGCTCGTTAAATGTTGAATACATCGGTATGAGAGGATGTGCTGCAAAACGAAAGAAATGATAACGAATCAAATTGTTGAATGTATCTAAGTGCTAAATGTTGTGTAGCAAGTAATGGAAAGGAAATGTGGATTTACCTAATTGAACTATATGTTGATGGTATGCAGTATATGACTCACTGTTTGGCAAAGATTACTGTGGCTTTGATTTCACGTGCTTATTTGGTTGTTACGAATGTATATTCTTTAAGATGAAAATCCTTGTGATTTAATTGATTGGTTGATGTTTCTATCAAATATGATTGCAAGGTGGGATAGGGTTGCACAACGCAACAGAAGAAATAAGGGTGGAATGTGAATTGTACGGTGGGACCGGGTTGCATGCTGCAACAGAAGAAATAAGGGTTGAATGTGAATTGTACGGTGGGATAGGGTTGCACGCCGCAATAGAAGAAATAAGGGTGGAATGTGAGTTGTCCGGTGGCATCGGGTTGCGCGCCGCAACAGGAGAACGATTGAAATAAGAAACTGTAGAACTCTCATTTGTGTTTTCTGTATCTCTATGCAGTATTTGTTTGGTTTCTTTGACTGTCTCCTATCTGCATATTGTTTTATTTTACTTAGAGTAAAGCTTGTTCATACATACTAGTACTATTCCATGGTACTAACGTCCCTTTTTCCAGGGGCGCTACATCTTTTATATGGATGTAGGTGGTTTTATAGCAGGTAGCTCGATCCGCCGATAGTGGTGCCTTCTTTTCATCTCATCAGCAGCTCTGGTGAGCCCCACTTCCTTTCGGGGTCGTGCGTGGTCTATTTCATCTTTTTTTGTATATTTTGTTCTGTTAAGGTATAGCCGGGGCCTTGTTGCCGGCAAGTTTTTATACTCTTCTCCGTATCTTTAGAGGCTCCGTAGACATTATGTGGGTTGTATATATGTATTTGGGGTAGTTGTCGTACTCGTTTGTAATCACGATCCCGTATCGGGAGTGTTGTATTTTAGAATGTATGTTTAGGGAAGATTAAATGTTGAAAATGTTAAAAGAGGAAATTTGACTTATGTTGTAAACGCATGCTTGATTTTCTTTTGCTATTTCACTTATAAATGCACATTATGAACACGGGAAATGCATTGGGTAGGAAAAGTAATCCAAGTCTGCTTGAGCGGGTTCATCCAGTTAGGCGCCGGTCTCGTCCCTCGGTTTTGGGGAGTGACATAGAATCAGTTTCTTAACGCGAGTATTATTACTTACATGTATATTGTCCTATTGATTTTAGCTCAGCGCAATATCTGGGTCGTTTATACAATAGTGAATAACAGCAAATCACCAGAATAAGTCCAGAATTAATTATTTAATCATATAGGCATGTTGTTTAGGTGATTGACAGTGATTATCGAAGAAGCATATTCAGAATTAGTTAGTAGAATCATATAGGCATGATTTCTACAAATGAACTGCTTTTAACCCTATAGGAATGATTTCCACAAGTGACGGTGTATAAGCAGGAATTTACAATATTGGGCCAGAAAAAAAATTAAGCCAAGTATTGATCCTATAGGCATGGTTGCTAACACATAATTACTGGGCAAATTGATACACTTGAAGGCAGGATTTTTAACAGATCACAGCGTTAGTCCTATAGGCAAGATTTCTAGCATGTAAACACAATATAGAACCTATACAATTTCAACAACATAATATGGAACTTATAAGTAGAACAAACAGCACAAATAGAGACCATATAGGCAGGATTTCTACCCGACTTTGCAAATGAAAATAAGAAACCCTTCCTAATTTTACTAAATAACCCATAATTGTTGTTACAAAATTATTATAGACCAGGTTAATGAATGAATTACAGATAAAATAAACTATAGAGAGCCTATAATAGGCCCAAATACATTGGGCAACCCAGGCCTCCAACCCATAATAGCTCCAAGGCTTGAACTCATGGAGACACAATAACCAATGGTGAATGATTCACCCATAGCACACAGAACCCAAATCTCTAGTGTATCAGAGTTCCCAAGGGTCTCACATGGACCCCAAGTAGTGCTCACACTAGAGAAGAAAAATGATCAGAAACAGTTCAAGGGAGATTAGAAACCCAAACCCCAATGTGTCAGAGTTCACAAGGGTCTCACATGGACCCCGAGCAGTGCTCACACTGGGGAGGTTAACGACAGAACCTAAAGGACCTAAGCATGGGAATAAGCAGCACATAAAAGGAGGCAATGGCCAAGGAGTAGACTTTGAAAAGACATACTTGATCATAGGAAGCCAACATAACAGAGTTCAAAACACAGTGTAATGGACAGCAAGATTTGAACACATAGGCAGAATTACATTGAAATATCTAAGAAAACAATTTGGCAGCATTAGTGTTTTATGCACAAATGCATAGTACTTAACAAGTTAAGGCCTGAAAGGTCTAATTAGGTTAAGTGTACATGCTAGAATTAAGGACAAGATTTGTTCATTGACAAACAATATTAAGATATGGTATGAAAGCAAAAAGTCAAATAATCATAGGGAATCAAATGAAAGACATGCTAAAAGACATGTTATTAGGGTACATGAGCGAAAGAAAAGGGGTTTAGCACTGATCAAACATATCAAGACAACTTTGTAAAGATTCGGGATAGGTGAACTAATAAGTATTCTAGTATTACCCTAAGAGATTACTAGAAATTCAAGGCAAGTGTCGAACTAACAAAACTGCATACAGGAAGCAAATTAAAAAGGTATTAAGCTAACACCTAAAAGGATTCATATTATTCAAAACAAACAGTCTCAGAACTAACAGTATTACTTAGAGAACTAGAGAGACTCGAACAAACATGAAATTGACAGAATCATGCTCAAAAAATAAACTTTAAACGTGTTGGATCATAAACACATGTCACAAATTCATAAAACTAAAATGGCAAAGGTGCAGTAACTCACCAGTTAGGCGAGAAAAGCAAAATAACACCACAATAGTCGAGAACCCATAATATTTAGCCTTGGTTTTCAGCCGGCCAAAAACCAGAGGTAAAACGAGATAGCAAAGACAACACATAACCAAATCTTAAGTTTTTTAGTGAGATTACAGTGATTCCAGGCCTGTCTTAAAGGGCAAAGGAGAGGGGTTTATATAGTAGCAGAGATTGAATAGAGTGAACAAGGAAAATTGTAAAATTAAACACAAATAAGGAAGAGGTACACATAGAATCAATAAAGAATCGGATTTGAAGAAAAACAAAGTAAACCCTAGTTTTTTAGGAAAACAAATATCAACGGAATATACATAAGAACAGTAGCATAGATGAATATAGACACGAATAACACTAAAAATCAGAGAATCATACTAATTTAGGTCCGATCGAAAGGGATCTGAAAACCCTAAATTAGGGCCAGATGAATATTGACAAAAAGAAAAATCGGGCAAACATATAATGAAACAAAGTAAAATAAACAACGAAACAAGGAAAGAAAACATGCAAAATCAATTTTGAAATCAATTTAAGAGAGAAATTCGATAAACCTAGTTTTTAGGAAAGGTGTAGATCCTAGAAATCCAAACAATATTGGATTCACATAGTAAAAAATCAAACAAAATATAGTCTAGATAACGGAAATAGAACAGAATCGGAGAGATAGTACTTGCCATGTTTAGGCAAGTACTAAGTAACATCATAAAGAATCGACCAGTAGCGAGAATATACTAATATGGTAAGGAAATAAGAAGGAAATCCCATTAGAAGGGGGATTATAAGAGGGGATTTGGGGTGTGACGGCTAGGGTTAGGGTTCTTCAGAAAGGGGGAGTTGAGAGAGTTTTGTGGCGGCGGGTGAGAGGGAATGGGGGGATTAGGATTAAATGAGAACAGAGCAGGTCGATACACGGGTTGCGACTGGGTAGGAGTAATTGGGTTGGGTTGGGTGGCCTAGGTCCGAAAAATAGGAGGAATTTAGGGCTATTAGTTAAATACCCATTTTTAATTAATAAAATAATTTGTAAAAATGATAAATTAAATAGTGAAAATAGTATTTGTGCATAAAATGGTTAACAAAATTTTTTTATCACTAAAAAAATAAAAATTTATTTTTTTGCGTAGATAAAGTAATTATAAGTGTATATGGGCTATTATTGCAAAATGTGCAATTTTAGCCATAAAAATGCAAATGCAATTATAATAAATGCACCAAAAATATTTAAAACTTAATATTGATATAAATGATGAAGTTAGATGATAAAATCATCATAAATTTATTTGTGATGCAATTAATGATTATTTATTTAATAAACTATGGGAATAAATTGATTTAACGATCTTTAAAATTATATAAAAATTAGGAAAAAATACTTGCACGTGTCTACGAATCAAATGATGATGCATATACTCTTTTGAAAGTATATATGTATATTTGAAATATATGAGGGAAAAATTGGGTATCAACATTACCATTGGGCCCCCAAATCAACTCCGGTTATCCCCGAACTGACAAATCGCCCTCCAAAAGTCCATAACGACATGACCATGACACACACTATCATCTGGCTAGCTTTGGCCATATTTCACAGTCCACAACTACGAAACAATCTGCTTCTGAGGACTCCTAGTCTCCAAATCCATAGAACACACAAATCACCCTTCCTGATCCCAAATCCACCGCCCAAATGTCTAACACATCTCTCGAATACGATCATCCTACGAGGAATACTTCTATAATTCTTTCATGCCACACAACAAAATCTGAATCTCAGCAGTCGAATAACCAGGCGAGCACCGCAATATCAATGATGCATCCGTAAGTCAAAACACAAAGTGTCTTCTGAAATGCACACCATTCTCAGGCAACACCTGGTAGTAATAGCATCCATCTAGACATCTGAAACCGTTCGTGCTGTCTGAGAATCCATGACCTTCCCTTCAAGACTGAACCATGACCTTGCACATGCAAAACTCAATCTCGATTAACTGGAAACCTTCTATTTGATCTCATTCTGGAGGAAATCCCATTACGCAACATGTTCCTTACACCAGTAGGAAATATTCACCTCGGACCGTGATCGAAATCAACAAGAACCCCTTGGGAATCCATTTGCACATAATCAAGCCATCAGAACCAAATCCCTAAACTCAACCAAGACACGCAGTTGCCACAACCCATGAGCATTGACATGAAACACCTGTGGAGACCCACCACATCATAAATACTCAAAGAACCGATCATATCATTACCATGTTGATCCAATTTACAATCAAACTACCCTGGTTCCTCGGAGTTCCTTCCAATTTACCCTCAAGTTGATACCCTCCTTGCGAGAACACCATGATCCTTACCCCAATTCTCGCCATAAGAGATCCTAACATAAGAACCACCCCGCCTCAAGGACCATAAGCCACTGCATTCCCTCTTAGCACCCCAAAGCACCACAACCGAGGAATCCACTCTAAAGATACCTTCTATAAATACAAAGTCGTTTCATCCACCACTTAGTCTTCCTGTTAGTGAAATGCATAATCCGCAATGATATAGAAATATCGCGAGCCTCAACACCATCCAATGTAAATATCATATTTTGCCACAACTACTAAGCCATCACTTAATCTTCCTGAGTCTGAACTTCTCAATAAGGCATAAGAATCAAATCTGCCTTGCAACCAAACAACATAAAATAAAAACCTTCCAACACACTCATAACTCAGAACTACACGTCACATAAAGACAGAAACTAAGCTCCCATTTTTACACCTCAAGCAAACTCCTCTCTTCCCATTCCAGTCATCTGAACATTACCCGCGGTTACATCCTACTCATCATTTAGTCATCCAACCACTTGCCGACCATAAATTCCACTCATAGGGGCATTACCTAACATTTAAGTCCAAAGGCACGTGTTCACATAACCGAAATTCCCGTGCTCAAGTTACAGTCCAAACTCGGCCTCAAGTCCTCCAGACTGACCCGACACCAGCACATAGAAACCAGATCTCGCACCTTATCCATGGGCTCACAAGATGTCGATGCACAACCGATACCGAGTGCTCGCATGCGCATACGAATGCAGGGAAGAAATTCAAAGATTTACGCTTCAAGCTGAATCAATACCGCACGATAAGGAAATAAAGATAATAATTTTATCCTAAATTCCCCATAACCTCTCAAAGATATATATGTACGTCATCATACCAATCTATAAGACTCTACTAGACACTTGCTCATGACTCGTAGAACCTATTAACCTAGAGCTCTGATACAACCTTGTCACAACCCAAAAACCACTAGTCGTGATGGCACCTAACTCGACCCGCTAGGTAAGCCAGCTGACAGACAAAAAAAGCCAAATAAAATTTATAGGAAAATAGTGAAGAAATATCTGAATTTTTGAAAATTTCCAAAGAACTAGTAGTACAAATCATGAGCTTTTAAGAATTTGAATTTAAAAACTGATACGAATAATTGCACGATTTGTTGAAAACTACATAAACAGACTAATAGAATCTAAAGCCACCAAGGACAAGTAGCGGCTATATTGGAAATGCACGAACATCTTCATGGCCAGCTCCCAACATCGCCAGCAGCTCCGCTCCAAAAGTCTGCATGCAAGGTGCAGAAATGCAGTATGAGTACAACCGACCCCATGTACTCAGTAAGTATTTTGTCTAACCTCGTCGAAGTAGTGACGAGACATTTTAGTAAAAAGATGCTCACTGATAAAATATGTAATGTAAACTAACAATAGAACTATTCTACAATATAACAGAATAGAGTACATGAAATGAATGTACAAAACAATAACAGAGTACTAGAAGAAAACACAATTCAACATGTATGAATATCTCACCCAATCCTTTCCTTAGAGAGAAAATCAATAAATCAGAATAATCACCTTGAAACTTTCATAATGTGAGAAATATACTCAAGACATCAAATCCAATGGCACGACAACACTCTTCGTGCATTTTATCTCATCCTCACCAATTATACATAAAATAATACCAACCTAATAACAGATATGCTGATAACAGAAATGACAAAGTAGGAAATACTCAATGTCAGGATCCCAAATCCTAAGCCGGCTGTGATGGAGCCTATCATGGAACTAGGCTAGCCAACCATTTCAGATTATTAAAATATCCCATAATTTCCCCAAAATTTAGCAGGTTTTAAATATATTAGAAAGAGATAAAACAAAAATACACTAACTATCATGAGCATCTAAGACTGAAAATACAATGTACAACAATGTGTTGCTACAACCAAAGTCTGAGGTACAAAAGACCAAAAGAAACTATAATCTGAGGGAAGGAAAGGAGGTGAGCTGGGGACGCTGAGCAGCTACCTCAATCCTCGGACAACTCCAAGCTCGTCCGGAAATCAACTAGCGAGATAGTCCGGTACCTGGATCTGCACACAGAGGTGCAGGGAGTAACGTGAGTACGCCAACTCAGTAAGTAATCAATGTAACTAAACACCTGAGTGTAGTGATGAGCCATTTAAATCATTTAAATCCATATAATGAGTAATAGTGGAAATGAAAAAATCAAGTCAGAAATCTACAATTCCAAATATTTCATAAAAACTCCAGTTTCCATTTAAAAATCTCGTAGGAAAACTTTTATCCAACGTTTTATTATCAGAGGATCAGTGTAAAGAAGAGTGAAAAACAACATTTTCATAAAATATAAGCCCCTCGGGCACAATATCACTCACAATAAAGCCTCTCGGGCAAGCCTCTCAGTCACTCGTGACTCCACTATCAGTATCTCATGCTCTCACTTAACACTCGTACTCAGTAAGTACCGTGAACACACACAACTGCTGCGGCGGAGCCCGATCCACTGCATTTATACGTGCATATATATATATATATATATATATATATATTTACACTGCTGCGGCGTGCAGCCCGATCCATATAATAGTCGACTGCGCCCACTAGGAGTGTACAGACTCCTGGAGAGGCTCCTTTGACCCAAGCGCTATATCTGCTGCAGCGTGCAGCCCGATCCCATATCTATACTACTGCGACGTGAAGCCTGATCCATATATATAACATATATTACTGCGGCGTGCAGCCCGATCAATATATATATAATCTATGTTTCTGCGGTACCGAACCACATATAATATATAACACATATATTGCTGCGGCGTGCAGCCCGTCCCATAACTATTCTCACATACTCGGCTCTCGACTTGACTCAGTCACCCTCACAAGCCACTTGGGCAATTTATCTCGACTTATGGGACTCAGCCCAAAATACTTTCAGAGTTTTCAAAGTAGTGTGATAACAGTAAAAATAACACAATTAGAAAACCATGACTGAGTTCACAATTCACTAACAGGATAGTGGTAGAATAGTGTAAAAGTCCCCCCTGAGGGTCTAAACAGGTCGGCACAAGGCCCCAATCATGGAAAATACCCCTAAGGGCCTAAACAGGTCGGCACAAGGCCCCAATCATGGAAAATACCCCTAAGGGCCTAAACAGGTCGGCACAAGGCCCCAATCATGGCTCACAGCCCAAATACAAGTATAAATTTCTAAAGTACAGGATATCATAAGGTTTCAAATCGAATACGCAGCTTAATGGTCGCTACGGGACAGACCAAGTCACAATCCCTATCGGTGCATGCCCCCACGCTTGTCACCTAGCATGTGCGTCACCTTATTTATCAACACAATATCAAATACGGGGTGTCATACCCTCAGGTTTAGAGTTACAATCGTTACTTACCTCAAAACAACCCAAAAACTACTCCGTGATGTTCTTGCCCCTCGAATTGGCTCCCAAATGCTCCGAATCTAACCAAAACCAGATTAGCATCATCAATATACGCTAATGGAACCAAACTCAATCGAAAGATACAAATTTTAACACAATTATCAAAATTCGGCAAAACTCGAGCCCCGATCCCACGTCTTAGAATTCGATAAAATTTACATCACTAGAATCCTCGTCCTCCCAAGATTCTATGCATACCAAGAACACTAAAATCGGACCACAATTTCCCACTCAAATCCTCAAAAGAAAATTCCAAATTCCATTCACCTTCTTCCCCAAATTTGGGTTTAATTCCAACAATTTTCCGGTTTAATTACTAAAGAGAACGACATATAAACGAGTTATGAAGTTGAAAACCTGACCTCCAAGTAATTCCCTTCGATTTCCTCTTCAAACCCTCTGAAAAGAGCTCCCAACTCGTTCGATAATGGAGGAAAATGAACTATTCTCGCACAAATGGCCTTTAAAACATTCTTCCCAGCCATTTATTTTCCTCAGTGCGGTCGCGACCCTAGCCACGTGATCGCGATGCACACACCAGAAAACTCTACGTGATTGCACATCAGCACACGCGATCGCATAGAACAAAAGGCCATCTCATACATGCGCCTCAGAACCTCTATGTGATCGCGCCAGCACACACGCGATCACACTGTTTTACCTGACCAACCTATGTGATCGCAATCCTAAGCACGCGATCGCATAGAAAAAAATTTCTGCCCCACTCTTTTACTCTACACGATCGCGGATGAGTCAACGCGATCGCATTGAAGGATTCGCTGCTGCTAAAATACCATAAAACAACAGATTTCTTAAGGCCAAAAAGTGCCCGTTTGAGCATCCAAAATACACTCGAGGCCTCCGGGACCTCAACCAATCCTACCAACACACCCCATATCGTCATTCAAACTTAGTCGAGCCTTTGAAACACCAAAAACAACACAAAAACACCAAAATTACATCAAATTCAAGCCTATGAACTTTGGAACTTCTAAATTTCGCCAATGATGCCGAAACCAACCAAAACACATTTGATTGACCTGAAAATTTGCGCACATATCCAAAATGATATTACAAACCTTCTTCAACTTTCGGAATTCCATCCCGACCCCGATATCCTATTTTCAATTGCCGACCGGAAATTGCCAAAAAGTAACTTTCGCCAATTCAAGCCTAATTCTATACCGGACATCAAAACCTCATTCTGATCACACTCCTAAGTCCCAAATCACCTAACAAAGCTATAGGAGCCATAAAATCCGCTTTTCGGGGTCGTTTACCAATAAATCAACTCCCAGTTGACTTTTTTATCTATTAAGCTAATTTAAAAGACTAAGTGTCTCAATTCTCACCACGACCACTCCGAACCCAAACAATCCGACTCAACATAATATAAATAAGCTAAGAAATATATGATAAAGCAGAAACGGGAGAAACGGGGCTAATTTCACGGAACGACCAGCTGGGTCGTTATACTCAAATAGCCATGAAGAACGAGAATGTACATGAGAACATCAGTAACAGTCTAGACAAAAACATAGAGGTAATGATAAAGATTAGGAAAAGGAATGTAACTCCAACTAGCTAGCACGGTGAAGGCATGGAGATAGATATGACAAATAAGGAAGCGAACACATGATCTTTATAAATTAACAAGAAGATACATGAACGACTAACATGTAACAAGACCTGTCTTAAGTGCAACAAAATAGATGACATGGATGCAAACATAACTGTGATGACCCAAAGGGTCATCTTATGAATTAATACAGTATTCTAGGCTCATTAGCCTTAAAAATATTAATTTTTAATTACTTTGATTTGCATGCGCAGTCCGGGCGTGAAACCGGAAAGCTTTTATTTGAAAATATGAGGGATAAAAATATTTACAGTTGAAAATTTAATTTTAGTTGACTTTGGTCAACATTTTGAGTAAACGGACCCCGATCTGTATTCCGACGATTGTGGGAGGTCCGTAGTAAAATATGGGACTTGGGCGTATGTCCAGAATTGAATTTTGAGATCCCTAGCTTTAGAAATCAATTTTTGAAGAAAATTGTTATGTTGGAGTTTTAAGGAAATAAAGAAATTAATTATTGTTTGAAACCGTTGATATCGGGACCGTACTTTTACAATCCATATTCACGTACGTTGATTCATGACATAAGTTAGTTGACGTAACTCTGAGAAGAGATTATCTTTTCGATGATAAGAAGTTAATCCTATTGGTCTTAAATGATACAAGAGTGCATAAGGGTGATTAACAAGTATTAGAAGTTAAACGAATCAAGGATGTTGTAACCCGTATTTTTGGGTAAACCTAGGGGTTCTT
This sequence comes from Nicotiana knightiana, assembly GCA_005239525.1. Taxonomy (NCBI): domain Eukaryota; kingdom Viridiplantae; phylum Streptophyta; class Magnoliopsida; order Solanales; family Solanaceae; genus Nicotiana; species Nicotiana knightiana. Next base: position 55,156 of record ML377394.1, on the reverse strand, counting down.
AATATTCTGAAGAGGTTGTGTTTTAAGGTATTTGAATAATATAATATCCGTATAATAATTCTTGAAGTCAAACGAGTTATGAAACAAAAGTCGACAAAAAGTGTCGCAACCTATGTTCATAATTTTATTTAAACTTTAGGTCAAATTTTACTAAGTTTTTCTCCAAATTTACTTGGATATATGCAATGATAAACCCACAAAATTGAAGATCCATGAGTCTAGTTTTCAACTCATTAAACCGTTTATCAATACGACATCGGAGTAGAGAGATATAGGCATTCTTGCGAGACTGCACAGGCTGCTAGGTGACAAGTAGGTGTGTCACCTACTTTGTTAAATGAGAGCCCAAAAATAGGCAATTTCGGGTCGGTCAAAGAGACCGTTTAAAGGCTTATCTCCTGAAATAAAAACCTCATTTTATATCACAAATAACCAGACCTAAACCCCTGCAAGCTTCCTCCCAAAAATTATCCACAACCCTAATTGGTTTTCTCTCTCTTTCAAGTTTTAATTGGGGGTAAAACCTAGAGTTTGAAGAACCAACATAAGAGATGAGTTATCCAACAAGTAAGATGATTTTACTGATATATTTCATCCATTTTTTCTACTGTAAGTTAATGGTAATTCGTTCTACACTTGTAATAACTCACCGGACGGTGATCGGAAGCCGTGAGTTCGAGTTATTCACTTGTAGAAGACTGTTTTGTGGACTGTTTTGTGTTGCTGTTGGGATGCGTATTTTACTACTGTTTTGTGAAGTTTTGGAGGAGGAAGGGTGTGGAGAAACACCATATAGATGTAGGGTGGTGGTCTGGTCGTTCTTCGTAACATTTCCGGGTTGTTCGACACTACTACGGTGGTCGTCTTATGTATGAAGTGATTAGGTTATGTGGAAAGTATTGGAAGGCTTAATATGATTATTATTGATGTTTTTTGGGTTGTTCGGTAATTTTTTTGACTTGTGTGAACTCATATGTATAGGGGAAGTGTTGTATGTTTCATCGTAAAATATGTTATGGTCGATACATAATAGTTACGACGCTTAAACGATAACGATAGTGTCGTCTCTCTTATTGTAGATTAAGGAGTCGTGACATTTTCATAGATTGAGGTTGGGAAGTATATATACAAGGTATGTGAGGATATCCCTTTCCTACTTTTGCACGACTTTGATTGTACATAATGCAATGAACGAGCTTCCAAAGATACTCTACTCTTAGAAGCTAGCAGTACGTACATTGTTTCCCTTCTTATGGAACAATTGATGTTGAGGTTGCTTCTCTTATTCTTATGTTATCAATGTTGTTGGTACTTCATAATTCTTATATGATTCTTGATGAAGAGTTATTCCTAATAACGTGTACGGAGAATATCGACCTTACGTCACTCCGAAAGGTTCAGAATATGATTCCAATGAGCCCCACATGCATTGTATATATATATATATATATACATATATATATATATATATATATGTATCTATTTTACTCCACCGAGATGCTATAGTCGGCCGGGTACGGCACCTATTGTGCAACCACTGATCAGTTGGATTTTATCAAGCTCCATGTGGCCGGGTACGTTTTACCGAGCCTATTATGACCGGGTACGATATGATGATGATGTTTCCCATAGAGGCGTATGTTTTAAAATTTTATGTATATATATATATGTATGTATGTATCACGCATTTTATGTCAGTATCCCTCAGAGGTACCTAGATGTTAGAGGTTGTATATACTCTATCCCTGTTTACATTACTTTTTTAATTATGCATTCCTGCCTTACATACTCAGTACTTTATTCGTACTAACGTCCTTCATATTTGTGGACACTGCATATCGTGTTGCAGGTCTTGATAGACAGGTAGACGCAACTCCCCCACCACAGTAGGCTTCCCAGTTCAGCGTTTATTGGCAAGACCCTTTCTCCGGACTTTCCGTGGTCTTGGTATGCATTTTTGTTATAAATATTATGGGTATGTCGGGGCCCTGTTCTGGCAATGTTGTATCACTTATGCTCCTTTAGAGGCTCATAGATAGGTGTCGACTCAGGTATAGTTGGTATGCCTTGTTGGCTAATTTTTATTGTATAGTCTTTCATGGCAGTGTTGTAGCTCGTACCTTATACGTAGTTTCTTAGTAGTCTTATCATCCCATGTGATGTAGGTTCATGCCATTATCTTTCATTATTTTTTGTTCATGATCCATATCTACCATTTATATTAATCTCGTCGGCCCTTAAAGATAATAAAGAAGGTTAGATAAAATGTACGTTGGTGCTCGGCAAGTATGGCTCGGGTGCTGGTCATGATCCTCAGTTTGGGTCGTGACACGTACTTTGGTTCCGGAGACTGTACAGATTTGTTATGGAATTTAATTCCTATCAGTGAAATTTGATGCGAATCGGAATTGATTTGACGTGATTCGGACGCCCGGTTGAGAAAATAGTGAATTTGAAATGTTCTTGACGAAATCATGAGTTTTGAGATTAAATTCATAGTTTTGATGTTATTTTTAGGATTTAATCGCACGAGCAAGTACGTATGATATTTTTGGACTTATGTGAGTGTTTGGTTTGGAGCCCGAGGGATCGGGTGAGATTTGGATAGGCCACAGAGTGATTTAGACTTAATAAAATTTGCTGGTGTAATTCAGGTCTATAGACGTCACATTTGCGATGTCTGGCTCACAAATGCGAGCATCGCATACGCAAAGTAAATATCACATTTTCAATCAGTGGCTGGGAAAGGGATCTTCGCAATTGCGAAGAAATATGTTGCATTTGTAACAAGAGCAGAGGCCGCATTTGCGGACACCCGTTCACATTTGCGTTAACAGCAACCCAGGCCAAGCTTCGCATTTCCAAAGTGCAGGACGCATTTGCGAGTTCATATTTGCGAACCTGTGATCACATTTGCGATAACTGCAGTTGCTCAAATACATTTTAGACGGGATTTTCACCCATTTTTCAATTCTCTCAAACCTTAAACCTCCATAGGCGATTTTCCAAAGACCCAAACTTCTCCAAATCATAGGTAAGTGATTTCTAACTAATTCCTTTCAATATCTTGCAGCTTTTAACAATAATTTCAACCTAGAATCTAGATATTTCATGAAAAATTGGGATTTTTGGGTAGAACTTAGGAATTTCGAAATTTTGGAATTCAGACCTCGAATTGAGGTCGGATTCCAAAACTAATTGTATATCCGGGCTCGTGGAAGAATTGGTAAACGGACTTTGGGTCCGAACCTCGAGTTTAGACCAAGCAGGCCCGTGATCGATTTTTGTCTTTGGATGGTAAAACTAAGGAAAACCATAATTTTGCATTAAAGTTAGTTCCTTTAGCCATAATTGATGATATTAAACCAATCGTGATTAGATACGAGTGGATTGGAGGTTAATTCTAAAGGAAAAGTTGTGCTTGAGCAGTGAGTTGCTTGTGAGATTGAGGTAAGTGTTTGGTTTAACCTTTACTTGAGGGAATAGGAATCCCCAACTTAAATGCTATGTGAAATCGTATGTGTGTGGTGTATAGGGGAGGTGCCGAGTATCTATGCACCACTAAATTATCGGTTTAAAATGATCTTTTCCCCGTTCCAGTCTATTATATTCCTGTCTTAATTGCTTTCATGATTTTGATGCCTCCATGTCCACTGGTTTCGTCTACTTATCGTTAAATATTATTTCACGCATTTGAAAGTATTAATTATCCCCTTGGCTTCATTGTGATACATAAAAGGTTGAGCTGGTTGACAGTGTTTTATTATACATTCCGGTTGGTTTCATTGTGTAATGATAATTGGTGAGACTTCTGAATAGTAAAGCTTTCTGTTTACAATTGTTGAGACAAGAGTATTGTGAAAGACTTTAATCTAATATGAGAAGCCTTTATTATAACTAATGAGATGTGATTTTCTGGTGGGAGTGGGTTGCACGCCGTAACAAGGAGGAACAAGGGTGGACAGGTGGGATCAGGTTGCATGCCGCAATAGGAGGAGTACGGGTGATATATATTGATGAGTAGTAAGGGTGGACAGGTGGGATCGGGTTGCACGCCACAACAAGGAGTAATAGAGAAGAATATTCATGTTTACTTGTTATGTGAGTAATAAATGGTGAAGTTTCTTAATTGTACAGTTTCTGTTTATTTTGCTGAGACATAAATATTGTGAAAGACTCTGATCTAATTTGTGGAACCCTTTTATTATAAATAATGAAATGTAATTATATGGTGGGAGCGGGTTGCATGCCTCAACAAGGAGTGATAAGGGTGGACAGGTAGGATCGGGTTGCACGCCACAACAGGAGAAATATGGGTGATATATATATATATATATATATATATATATATATATAAGGAGGAGCAATAAGGGTGGACAGGTGGGAGCGGATTGCGCGCCACAATAAGGAGCAATAATGGAAGATATTCATGTTTTACTAATTATATGAGAAAGACTAGAAAACTTACTGGTTTATTCTATTGTCCCATACTCTACTTTTACCGTTATTTTAAATTGAAACTTTGAAATTTCGTGAGAATTGGTTATAGTTGAGATCTGGAAAAGTTAATCGAGTTGTTTTATTAATTTTTGCAAGTTACTGTTTAATTAGTTTATTGTTCCCTTCTTGCTTTATTATACATTGTATCCAGGTTATGTTATAAAGGCGCTGTCGTAGCCTCTTCACTACTTTGTCGGGGTTAGGCTCGACACTTACCAATACATGGGGTCGTTTGTACTAATACTGCACTCTGTACTTCTTGTGCAGATTCAGGTTTCGGCTAGAGTTGAGTTATCGAGTAGTAGCTGAGCATTCGTACGAAGACAGGAGGTAGATTTGCTGGCGTCCGCAGATTCCTGAAGTCTTCTCTGCATTATTTAGATTCCTATTTTATTTCATTCTAAACAGATACATATTTTTTTAAGCCAAATACTTGTAGTATTCTTTAGTAGTTCGTGAATTGTGACACCAGACCCCGGGTAGTTATATATTTAGTATTAGTTTGTGGTTCGTTTCATGATATCAAATATTATTCCTGATTGCATTTATTGGAAAGTATTAGATTTCCTTTTTATTTTAAAACTGTTCTATTGTGTTTAAGTAACTTCTAAAAATAAAAGGTTAGTTAAGTTCTAACATTGGCTTTCCTAGCAAGTAGGGTGTTAGGTGCCATCACGATCCCGATGGTTGGAAATTTGGGTCATGATAAGTTGGTATCGGAGCTCTAGGTTGCATAGGTCTCACAATTCACGAACAAGATTAATAGAGTCTGAGGGATCGGTACAGAGACGTCTGTACTTATCTCTCAGAGGCTATAAAGTTAGGAACAAACTCATTTTCTTTTTACTTTATCGTGCGATTCTTGTTATCTCAAAATACTGATTGAACTCTTCTATTCTCTCGCGGATGGCGTGAACACGTGTTTCTTTTTCCGCTGACCAAAGATAAGGTCCTCCAGTAGCAGCAGCTCCTACGAGGGGCAGAGGCCGAGGCCATGCCAAAGGCCAAGGTAGGGGTAGGACTCAACCCATTCCTCAGGCAGCAACACCAGCTGTGGAGCCTCAAATAGAGATTGATGAGGGGGCTCTAGCTCAGACCGTTCCAGCGGGACCATCTTAGGTCCTAGAGGGGTTTATTACTACCCCGGTGCTTTAGGATGCTTTGGTCCGATTAGAGGGCCTTATGGAGAGTTTAGCCAGACTGGCGCACTCCCCCGTGGCAGCAACCGTATCTCAGGGTGGAGGAGAGGTTCATACTCGTGCTACCCACACTCCTGAGCAGATTACTCCCCAGATTCAGACTCCAGAAGCCAACCCAGTTGGGGTAGTTCAGCCAATTGCTGCATCACCGCTTGTTGATAGGGAAACTATGTCCTCCGAATGCTTTATGGAGATTGGATAGGTTTGTCAATATTTTCCCTGTTCATTTCAGTGGTGCCACTCTAGAGGAGCCTCAGGATTACCTTGATAGCTATCATGAGGTTCTTCGAAACATGGGAATTTAGGAGACCAATGGGGTCGACTTCGCCGATTTTCAAATGACTGGTTCCGTCAAGAAATAGTGGAGGGATTATTTGTTGACAAGACCAGCCGGGTCACCTGCTCTGACTTGGGGTCAATTTTAACATCTCTTTTTGGAGAAGTTTCTTCCTATCACAACTAGAGAGGAGTGTCGCCGCCAGTTTGGGCGTCTTCTGCAGGGCAGCATGACTGTCACCCAATATGAGACTCGATTTGTGGATTTGACTCGACATGCTATTATTTTGTTGCCCACAAAGAGAGAAAAGGTCAGTAGATTTATTGAGGGCCTTGCTCAGTCGATCAGATTATAGATGGATAAGGAGACAGGGAGCGATATTTCCTTTCAGGATGCGGCCAATGTGGCCAGAAGAGTTGAGATGGTTTTCGGACTGAGAGGTCAGGGTTCAGACAAGAGACCTCACCATTCTGGTAGATTCAGCGGTGCCTCATCATGAGGCGGGGATACTCAGGGTAGAGGCCATTCTTCCAGGCCATTTCATTATGCACTTCAGACGTCCCATGGTGCCTTAGGTGGTCGTGGCTCTTACTTGCTTTATTCTGATCAGCCAGCCCCTATCAAAGCACCTCCTCTTAAGAGTTATTATCACGGTTAGTTGGCTTGTCAGGGTCAACTCAGTATCAGGATGGGTGTTATGAGTGTGGTGAGTACGAGCACATTCGGAGAGTTTGTCCGAGATTTTTGGGTAATCAGCCTCAGGATCAGAATTCTCGTGTAATAGTTCTGGCACCAGCTGCAGCACCAACTGCCCAGCCAGCCAAAGGTAAGGGTCAGGTAGTCAGAGGTAGAGGTCAGAATGTTAGAGGTGGAGACCCAACCTGTTGATATATTTTCTATGGTATGGCTGAGGTCGCTACACCAGATGGTCATTACAAGTACAATCTCTAGTTATTATAAAGTGTCAATTTCCTTAACTTGATTCAGTTATGAGTATCTAGGAAAGTCCTCCTAATATGCTCCACTATGGGTGGGCTTCGTAACCCTGAAATCTACTTATGTGAATACTCATATTTGGAGATTCTATAGAGATATGTCTATCATTACGTGTTGTAATTTTATTTAACGGAAAATATTTAAAAGAATAAAATGGAATGTTTCGATTGGCACAATGTGCATATTACTTGTGACCCAGAACTGAGGGCAAGACCCTCACATTTTAATATGATTTGGTATGTTTAAATCGGGCTACGAGCCCCGGTGGAAGTTATATAAGGATGAGATCCTTGTGATAAACATTCTTGTGCTTAAATTCTCCCTTGTGAAATTAAAATTTGTAGTATAGTACCAATAGGGAGTCATGCATGTTAGGGTTATTTGAAAAACAATTTGTATAAAATTTTCTGTGCATAAATTTCAGAATTTGTGTTATAATTATTGAGCTTTAACCTATGAGGTAGGTGCCCGCCCATGTGGCGTTAAATGAGACACGCTAATTCGGGTAGATAATTAAAAGTTCTTCATGTGTCGCATCTCGTTGTCAGTATTGTGAAGGTTTGAAAGGAGATTATTGTTAACGTGAAGTTATTTGATGATTGTGCAATTGATTATGAAAAACTATTAAGATCATGTTGAACCCAAAAAGGTGTTCCATTCAAATGGTCGGACGAATGTGAGGCGAGCTTTCAGAAGCTCAAGACAGCCTTGATTTAAGCACTGATGATGGTGTTACCATTAGGTTCGGGATCTTTCACGGTATATTTGACGCCCCCCGAGTTGGGCTTGGAGCGGTATTGATGCAGGAGGGCAGGGTGATTGCATATGAGTCTCGGCAGTTAAAGGTTCATGAGAAGAATTATCTTGTCCATGACTTAGAGTTGGCAACTATTGTTCACGCGTTGAAGATTTGGAGGCACTATCTTTATGCCGTGTGAGGTTTTCACGGATCATCACAGTCTTCAGTACTTGTTCAAGCAAAAGGATCTTAATTTGAGGCAGAGAAGATGGTTAGAGTTATTGAAAGATTATGACATCACTATATTGTATCATCCAGGGAAGGCCAATGTGGTGGCCGATGCATTGAGTAGGAAGGCAATGAGTATGGGTAGCCTTGCATTCATTCTAGTCGGTGAGAGACCGTTAGCTTCAGATATTCATACTTTGGCTAATCATTTCGTAAGGTTGGATATTTCGCCCAGCAATGTTCTAGCTTGTACAATCGCTCGGTCTTCTTTATTTGAGCATATCAGAGATCGGCAGGATGATGACCCGCATTTGATGGTCCTTAGGGACACAGTTCGGCACGGTGGTGCCAAGAAGGTTACAGTTGGAGATGACGGTGTTTTGAGGATGCAGGGTCGCATATATGTGCCTAATGTTGATGGGCTTCGTGAGTTGATCCTTTAGGAGGCTCATAGTTCTAAGCATTCTAATCGCCCGGGCGCTGCCAAGATATACCAGGATCTACGACAGCATTATTGGTGGAGAAGGATGAATAAGAGCATAGTTGCTTATGTGTCTCGTTGTTTGAATTGCCAACAGGTAAAGTATGAGCATCAGAGACCCGGTGGTTTGCTTCAGCAGATAGAGATCCCTGAGTTGAAGTGAGAGTGTATCACTATGGACTTCGTTGTTGGACTCTCACAGACTCAGAGGAAGTTCGACGTTGTTTGGGTTATTGTAGATAGGCTGACTAAATCAGCACATTTCATTCCAGTGGAAAGTACTTATACTTCGAAGCGGCTGGCAGAGATATATATATTCGAGAGATTCGCCTTTATGGTGTGCCCGTGTCTATCATTTCTGATCAGGGTACGCAGTTTACTTCGAACTTTTGGAGGGCGGTTCAGCGTGAGTTGGGTACACGCGTTAAGTTGTGTACGTCATTCCATCCTCAGATGGGCGTGCAGTCCGTGCGTACTATTCAGATATAGGAGGATATGCTCCGCGCCGGTGTTATTAATTTTGGAGGTTCTTGGGATCAGTTCTTGACGTTAGCGGAGTTTTCCTACAATAATAGCTATCAGTCGAGCATTCAGATAGCTCCCTATGAGGCACTATATGGTAGATGGTGTATATCACCAGTTGGATGGTTTGATCCAGGAGAGGCTCGATTATTTGGTACAGACTTAGTTCAAGAGGCCTTAGGTAAAGTCAAGGTCATATATAATCGACTTCGTGCAGCTCAGTCCATGCAAAAGAGTTATGCCGACCGTAAGGTTCGTGATGTGGCATTCATGGTTGGAGAGAGGGTATTACTTCTCGTATCGCCCATGAAGAGTGTTATGAGGTTTGGGAAGAAGGGCAAGTTGAACCCTAGGTATATCGGGCCATTTGAGATTCTTGATAGAGTGGGGAGGTAGCTTATAGACTTGCGTTGCCTCCAGGGTTATCCTTAGTTCATCCGGTATTTCATGTATCTATGCTCCATAAATATCACGGTGACCCATCCCACGTGTTAGATTTCAGCTCTGTCCGATTGGACAAAGATTTGACTTATGAGGAGGAGCCGGTAGCCATTTTAGACCAGCAGGTTCGTTAGTTGAGATCAAAGAGTTACCCTTCAGTTCGAGTGCGGTGGAAAGATCAGCCCGTCGAGGCAGCTACTTGATAATCTGAGTCGGACATGAAGAGTAGATATCCCCACTTGTTTGCCAGTTCAAGTAATTTTCTATGTCCGTTCGAGGACGAACATTTGTTTTAGAGGTGGAGATTGTGATGGCCCAAAGGGTCATCTTATGAATTAAGATAATATTCTAGGATCATTAGCCTTAAAAAGATTAATTTTTAATTACCTTGATTTGCGTGCGCAATTCGGGCGTGAAACCGGAAAGCTTTTATGTGAAAATATCAGAAATAAAAAATTTTAGAGTTGAAAATTTAATTTTTAGGTGACTTTGGTCAACATTTTGAGTAAACAGACTTGGATTTGTATTCTGATGATCTCGGGAGGTCCGCAGTAAAATATGGGACTTGGGCGTATGCCCGAAACTGAATTCTGAGGTCCCTTGCTTTAGAAATTAATTTTTGAAGAAAATTGTTATGCTGAATTTTAAAGGAAATAAATAAATGAATTAATGTTTGAAATCGTTGGTATCAGGTCCGTATTTTGGTTTCGGATCTTGGTACAGGTTTGTTATGGCATTTCAGTCCTATCTATAAAATTTGGTGAGAATCGGAATTGATTTGACGTGATTCGGACGTCAAGTTGAGAAAATAGTGAATTTGAAATGTTCTTCAGGAAATCATGAGTTTTGAGGTTGAATTCGTTGTTTTGATGTTATTTTGTGATTTGATTGCACGAGCAAGTTCGTATGATATTTTTAGACTTGCGTGCACGTTTGGTTTTAAGCTCCGAGGGATCGGGTGAGTTTTGGATAGGCCACAAAGTGATTTAGACTTAATAAAATTTGCTGGTGTGCTTGAGGTCTGCAGATGTCGCATTGGCGATGTATAGCTCGCAAATGTGATCATTGCATATGTGAAGTAAATATCGCATTTGCGATCAGTGGCTGGGAAGGGGACCTTCGCAATTGCGAAGAAATATGTCGCATTTGCGACTAGAGCATGGACAGCATTTGCGGACACCCGTTCGCATTTGCGATAACAGAAGCCCAGGTTAAGCTTCGCATTTGCGCAGTGAAGACCGTACTTGCGAGTTCGCATTTGCAAACCTGTGACCGCATTTGCGATAACTGCAGCTGCTCAAATACGTTTTTAGATGGGATTTTCACCCATTTTTTAATTCTCTCAAACCCTAAACCTCTATAGGAGATTTTCCAAAGACACAAACTTCTCCAAATCATAGGTAAGTGATTTCTAACTAATTCTTTTCAATCTCTTGCAAATTTTAACAATGATTTCAACTTAGAATCTAGAGTTTTCATGGAAAAATTAGGATTTTTGAGTAGAACTTAGGAATTTCGAATCTTGTAAATTTAGAGCTCTCATTGAGGTTGGATTCCAAAACTAATTGTATATCCAGGCTCGGGGGAGAATGGGTAAATGGACTTTGGGTCCGAACATCGAGTTTAGACCAAGCGGGCCCGGGGTCAATTTTTGTCTTTGGATGGGAAAACTAAGGTAAACCATAATTTTGCATTAAATTTAGTTCCTTTAGCAATAATTGATGATATTGAACCAATCGTGATTAGATACGAGTGGATTGGAGATGAATTGTAAAGGAAAAGTTGTGCTTGAGTAGTGAGTTGCTTGTAAGATTGAGGTAAGTGTTTGGTTTAACCTTGACTTGAGGGAATAGGAATCCCCAACTTAAATGCTATGTGAAATCGCATGTGTGTGGTGTATAGGTGAGGTGACGAGTATCTATGTACCGCCAAATTATCTGTTTAACATGATCTTTTCCCCGTTCCAATCTATTATATTCATATTTTAATTGCTTTCATGATTTTGATGCCTCCATGTCCACTGGTTTTCATATACTTGTCGTTAAATATTGTTTCACGCATTTGAAAGTATTAATTGTTCCCTTGGCTTCATTGTGATACATAAAAGGTTGAGCGGGTTGACAGTATTTTATGATACATTCCTGTTGGTTTCATTGTGTAATGATAATTGGTGAAACTTCTGAATAGTACATCTTTCTATTTACAATTGTTGAGACAAGAGTACTGTGAAAGACTTTAATCTAATTTGATAAGCCTTTATTATAACTAATGATGTGTGATTGTCTGGTGAGAGCGGGTTGCACGCCGCAACAAGGAGGAATAAGGATGGACATGTGGGATTTGGTTGCACGCTGCAACAGGAGGAATAAGGGTGATATATATTGAGGAGTAATAAGGGTGGACAAGTGGGATCGGGTTTCACGCCGCAACTAGGAGTAATAAGGGAGAATATTCATGTTTACTTGTTATGTCATTAATAAATGGTGAAGTTTTGTAACGACCCGACCGGTCGTTTTGAGCTCTAGCGCGACGTTCAGCGGTTTGAAGCCATGAGCAACTTCATTTCAGGTGATATGACTTGTAGTTGTGGTCAGAATTAAATTTCGGGAAATTTAGAGTCAATTTGGAAAGAAAATTCTCATTTCATAAGCCTTAAGTTGGAAGAATCGACTAAAATTGGATTTTTTAGTAAACGACCTCAGAATAAGGACTTGACGGTTCCAGCAGTTTCATATGATGATTTCAGACTTGGGCGTATGTTCGAATCGGGTTTTGGATGATCCGGGAGTGTTTCGGCGAATATTGTAGAAGTCAGCAATTTAGAAGAAATTTCATAAGTCTGGGTTGAAGTGCACTTCAGTGATATTGATGTCAGTTTGGGATTCAGAGTTTGGAAATAGCTCCATATGGTGATTCTAGAGTTGGGAGCGCGATCAGAAGTGAATTCGGAGGTCCGTAGGTTATTTTGAAGTCATTTGGCTAAAGATAGAAATTTGAAGGTTTTTGAGAAATCCGACCGGAAGTGGAAATTTTGATATTGGGATCGGAATGCGATTCCGAAAGTTAGAGCAGGTCCGTAATGTTGAATGTGACTTGTGTGAAAAATTTGGGGTAAATCGAACATGATTTGATAGGTTTCTGCATCGAATGTAGGAGTTGGAAATTTCAAAGTTCATAAATGTGATGCGATCCATTGTTTCAATGTTATGTGATGTGATTTGAGTCCTCGTGCAGGTTCGCATTATGTTTTGGAATAGGTTGGTGTAATTGGACAAGGTCCTGGGGGCTTCGGGTGGATTCCGGGTGGTTAACGGATCAAATTTGGAGTTGAGAGAAAGTTGAGGCTACTGTCATCCGATGTGACCGCACCTGTGAGGTTTTGGCCGTAGATGCGGCTAAGGTGTCGCAGAAGCAGAAAAGGGTGCCTTGGCTAGGGGCCGTAGGTGCGAGGTTATTTCTGCACATGCGAGAGCGCAGGTGCGGACGAGGGAGCGTAGGTGCGGAGACGGCTGAGGAAGGAGAAAGCCGGCAGGTGCAATAGTTTGGGCGCACCTGCGGTAACGCAGGTGCGGGCGTAGTAATTGTAGGTGCGGAAAGACTGGAGGCAGTGTAGTGTTTTAATAGACAGGTTTTGGCCATTTCTTCTCATTTTTCTCTTGTTGGGGCGATTCTTGGAGGGCTTCAAGTGGGAATTTTCGTCATCTATGTCAAGGTAATTTGTTTCTACCCATTCCAAGTTAAATACAAGGTTTAAACATGGATTTGAACATGAAAAATTGTGGAAAAGTTGGAAATTTTGAAGAAAAACCTAGAATTTGCATTCTTGGATTTTGACCACGAATTTGAGCATGAAATTAGAGTAAATCGTATATTTGAGTTAGTAAGGCTATGGGTAGAGTTTATCTTCGAGAAGTTTCAGAATCCGGGCACGTGGGCCCGAGGGAAATTTGGTCAACTTTCTGAAAGGAGTTAGGAATTTATATAAATTGAATTGTTATAAGTATTGGAGTATATTTTCATTGGTTTGCATGTTATTTGGATAGTTTTGGGGCGTTGTGCATCAATTTGAGTTATCGGACGGGCTTGGAGGCCGGTTATGAATCTTCGGAGCGAGGTAAGTCTCCTTTCTAACCTTGTGAGGGGGGAATTTTCCCTATAGGTTAACCAATTAAATATGTGCTACTATTTGTGGGGGCTACGTACACACGAGGTGATGAGAGTCCGTACGTAGCTACTGTTTATGCATATGTCCGGGTAGTTTTAGGCTTACATCATGTTTTGTTGTTATTATACTTTATTTGTGTTATTGTTTGCATCGTGAAGAGGCTGGTTTGAGCATACTTTTTAAATATTTTTGAAAGGAATCGAAAATTGTTATAAAAATGTAAATCTTGAAAGCTTTCACTGAAAGATCATGTTTTGAAAAGAAATGGAAGAATACTTTTATAACTCGAGAAAACTATGTGTAGCCGCGTCACATGTATGATTCGCGAGCGGGGTAAGTCCTCCTACCACACTCTTATGGGATCGGGCCGTTCGCCTTGGCAGGATTTATGTATCACATTCTTATGGGATCGGGTTGTTCGCCTCGGCATGATTAATGTACCACACTCTCATGGGAGCGGGCCGTACGCCACGGTAGGTTAATAGATGCATATATGGTTCACGCCGTTTGACCCTTCGACAGTGCACAATTTACTTTTATGTTGGATCGGGTCGTACGTATCGGCATTTCCTATATCTAAATTATCCTCATGGAATCATGTGAAATATTTAGCAAAAAGCCAGTTCATCTGAGGGTTTTTCCCCTGATTTGGATTATCACAACCTCTTTGATGAAATCCACTATATTTATTTATATGCTTCGGTTACGGAAGGAAACTTGCTAGTAGAGATTTGAGTAAATCGTAAAAAGAGGGAAATTGTACCACGAAATCTATACTTGTATGTCTTATGTATTTACATTGCTTTATATTAATTCATATCTTTAGTGCACTTGATAATATTGGACCTCTAGTAAGTGTCAAATTCGACCTCTCGTCACTACTTCTTTGAGATTAGGCGGGATACTTACTAAGTACACGTTGTTTTCGTACTCATACTGCACTTGCTGTGCAATTTGTTTCACAGGCACACGTATGTCTAGTGGCCTAGCTTGGCGCAGCTACATGGTTGATATGGAGGCTTAGGTGAGCTGCATCCCCCGAGATGGCCCGCAGCCAACAGAGTCTCCTTCAGAGTATTGTATTTTTTTTCTGTCCAATTTGTATTCTGGACAGTTATTGTATTACATTGTTTCTTAGAAATTGCTCATGCACTTGTGACACCGGGTTCTGGGATGACTTTGGAATTTATCTGTTTAATTAAATTTGTTAAGACATCGTTATTTACTCAGTAAAGTTTATTGATTATTATATAATGTAATGAAAAGTAATGATTTCAAAATACTAAAATAAAAATTTATTTAACTTTTAGTGTTGGCTTGCCTGACAGGGGTGTCCGACGTTATCACAACCTTTCATAGGATTTTGGGTCGTGACAACGTGGTATCAGAGCACTAGGTTCCCTTAGGTATCACGAGTCATGAGCGAGTCTAGTAGAGTCTTGCGGGTCGGTACGGAGATGTCTGTACTTATCTTCGAGAGTCTACAGGGCCGTTAGGAGTACTTCACTTCTTGATTTCTTATCGTGCGGTTTGATCCCTTTGAGTCTTATGCCTACGTTTCTTCTTACTCAATCTTACGCGTCGCGAAGCGCTTGCTATGAATCAGGAATTTGAAGAATGGTAATGGTACTATAGATATGGTGCGTGATGTTTTTCCATGCGTAGTTGGTTGAGGCTATTGTCGTCGCTCTGCGGAAGGATATTATGTTGTTTCAACTCAGTAATTGTGTTTCTGAGAGCTTTGAGACTATGCTCAGGTTGTTATGATGCTTACTATTGGTTATCATGTGGTGTTGATATGATGGTAGGAATCTTGCCCATATGTCAGGGCAATAAATGACTTGAAAGGAGGTTTTCTCAAAGAGTGATCTCGAGATTTCAGTATTTTAGTTCGGCGCAGGAAAGGCAATTGAACTATGAATGTTCAAATTTGGGTTGAAAGAATAATAAGACTTGCTGTTTTCAAGCAAGGTGGAATTTTCATCTGTGATGTGGTATCGCTGTTGTTTATCGATAGAATATGTTAAGTTCGTCGGTGTTATAGTTTCTTCGGTTTCATTGGGTCAAAGTGTTGTGAAGTAATATTAAAAAAGCGGTTGTCAGAGGTCGGGGTGTGCGGTGGTTCAGTATTGAATAAGTATTTCAAATAAAGGCGGCCCGAGAAAGATGATCTTCGGAAAGGTTTGAAATTTTGGTGATCTGCTGGTTTAAGTGCTACAAAGATAGTTATTGGCCTAAGGCAACGACTGGGCAGCAAGGGATAAGGAAGGAAACGTGGGAAGTGTCAGGTGATGGTTAAATTTCTAAAAGGGTAGGTGTAAGAAAAGGGGGTCAGGTAGTTTCTTGCAGGAGTGAGTTTAACCAAAGTGGGAGAATGTCAACGTAGTATATGAGTTATGCGGTAAGATAGATACACCTCTTTAGGGGAAGTTTGGAATGATTGGGAATTTTAGTGGACGGTGATGGGGTCCACAGACTTAAATTGAAATATTGGCTATTTCGGCGGAAGGTTGGATACAAGAGAGAGGAGTTGTTCGGGATGAAGAAGGATGCAATATAGTGGTGAATTTGAAGATGTTGTTGCGCTTTTGGTAGATGTCCATGACGAGCGAACGGACTGGTAAAGTTGGTAAATGAGGACGGGCATAGGATGGGGTATTGATGTCGTAGAGATTGTGCAGTACAACATTGTTGGAAGGTGTCAAGTGGTAATTTCCATAGGTGGGTTGTCTCCTGTGAGCAGGTTAGCGGTCGTGTGGTTGGCAAGTTTCAGCGAGGAATTCTAGTGGCTATTTGGTGGAAAGCCGAATATGTGAGTGATGCTAGAGAATTAGAGTATTCATGGAATGTTGACAGGAGAATTTAGAAGAATTTGACGGGTTGGTTGAGCAAGATCATGTCAGCAATGAAGAAAGAATTTTGGTGGGTTCCAGAGTGGTGCAAGGAATAACTTCGGGCTAAGTGGGAGAGCGTCACCGCCTACGATTGGGTTGCAGGATTATCTTCTCATAGGGTTTCGGATTATCGGCGTATTGGCAAGTTATTACAGCTAAAGGGAAAGGAGTGAAATGGTAATTGCGCATGGGATTTGATAAATGTGTGCAAAATTTGGCCCTATTGGACCATGGTTAGGCTTTGGAAAGTTCAGGATTTATGCTTAGTGCATAGGCGAGTTATAAGGGTGGTGACTAGTCACGTGCGTCATTGAAAGGGGTGTTCGTGTGCTAGAAGAGCCTTCGAGTTGATTGTGTTCGGGCCAAGTCAGAGTGGATGACTCTCAATAGTGGTCCTAATGAATTCAATAGTTAAGAATGTGATTCCTAAGGGTTTCATGTCCGCAGTATGGCTAAGGATCGGGCCTTGCAACAAATTTGTGATAGGATGCCCAGAATATTCCATGTTGTCTTCGGTTTGCAGTATAGTATTGGGGGAATGAGGGAAATAAACTCCGGATTTGGAGAAAGATTATCAGGGTGGGTATATCAGTCAAAGATGTGAATGCGCACAAGGAGGGTATGAGACGATTTGTGGGATTGAGACAGCATGGTCTCGTGAATCAAGGCCACTCGGGATGAGTGGGGATTGAGTTCGTTATATGTTGAATGGAATTACTATTGTTTCTGAGGCAATTAAGAATAATTAAAAGAAGATAGATTGTTTAGCCATGGTTGAAATGGCACATGTACGACGGTGATCAGTTCCTTTAGTGTGATTAAGTTATGTATGTGGTTTGTACCGGTATGTGCGAGGCATGTCGATCACTGTGATAGATTTTATTTGGGAGCATTTAAGTATTATGGACGGTCATGAGTTGTTGATTTGTTTTACAGCGTTAGTGTGTCCAATGATGGATGTGCAGACTTGCTACCTGGTGTGGAAGGTCATGGGAGCATGAACACGGGAGGATCGTATGAGTGTGACATGCAGTCACTTTATGGATTGAAGATTTGGACTAAGTATAAAGAAGTGTAATATTGATTATTTGAGAATTTATGCCTGGAAGGCATTCGGTTCATTTGGTTGTGGATTTGTGGGGTGTTTGCCCCGGCTATGATGGTTGTTCTTGCGTATTATGAGAGGAAGTGTGTTAATATGGACCCAGGTAAGGGTATCAGTCTAGTGCAGTGCGAGCAGAATCGGCTTGAGGGTTGTGAATGAATTCAAATATGATTATGGGCTCTATATGAGTATTTCAGTATAGCGCTTCTCATAGTAGGGTATTAGAACATTAGATGTTGTTCCATCTCCGTCCATTTCATGTAATATTATGTTGTGCCGTGTGAGTTGTGGAACGGCTTGATAATTTCTTATGTGTTCAGGTTTCTGTGTAGTGATGATGTTATGTGAGCAGGATGGCTCTTGAGATTCAGATTATATATCGCACCTCAATTGTGCTTGAGTTTTTGTAGCGTATGGCTCTATCAGTCTCCCTAGGATGATATTATGCACTTAGCGTGCTTGTGACCGGTATTCGATATCGTGTGGTAATGAGCAATTTAGCTCGGTGTGTATCCCCTTATGTAAATCTCATGTGTGGATTGGGTGGCACGCCGCCACGGGTATGTTATTTGGATCAGGTTGCACGCCGCAACAGAGTGATGTTGAGAAAGGTTCCCTATATCTATTCTCTTGTGTTTTGCTTCATGCTTTTCGGGGGAAGGTTCATATTAATTGCGTGAATTGAGTAGTTTCTTTCGTAATTCATTTCATTGTGTATCGTGTTCGAGTTGTGGCCTATTGGCACGTTGTGGCATCATGTGAGACTGTTGGTCATATATGGGGTGATTTGTTGTCTGAGCGGTTCATACTAGGAGAGACGAGATTATTGGATCAGAGATCAGTGCGATAAGATTATGTGAAGTACATTAAAGGACAAATACCATTATCTGGTTAGTCACGAGGAGATGATTCTAGTCAGGAGGGGAGATTCAATGATTTGTTGACTTTGTAGTTGATTGTGAATTTCTATATATCTCTTCCGTTGTGTCAGTATCGTAAGCATTATAGCAGGACTTACATGTAGGTGTCCTGAGGTACATTAGGAGCACCAGATTCGTGAAATTTTGACTATTAAGGTTCAGGGAATGTCATTGTGGTTAGATGATGAATTATGCGGTGTATGGTGATAATTCAACAAAGGTATGCAATCATGTTCTAGTACATTGTGTGGTAGTTGATATGGTGTTCATATATTGGAAACAGGTTTGCAGAGAATTTCAGATGTTGAGGACCTAGTTCTAAGGCCCATTTGCCTAGATAGAAGAGGATATCTTCAGGATTTTTCAGGAAAGTGTAATCAATCGGGCTGTGGTAGCACGGGCAGGTGCACGAGGTGTTAAATAGTGATTTCAGAATACTCCGTAGCAGTTCTTAGCACGTTCGAGGACGAACGTATGTTTAAGTGGAAGAGAATGTAATGACCCGACCGGTCATTTTGAAATCTAGCACGTCGTTCAGCGATTTGAGGCCATGATCAACTTCATTTCAGATGATATGACTTGTAGTTGTGGTCGGAATTGAATTTCGGGAAGTTTAAAGTCAATTTGGAAAGAAAATTCTCATTTCAGAAGCCTTAAGTTGGAAGAATCGACTAAGATTGGATTTTTGAGTAAACGACCTCAGAATCAGGATTTGAAGGTTCCAACAGGTTCGTATGATGATTTCAGACTTGGACGTATGTTCGGATCGGGTTTTGGATGACTCGGGAGCGTTTCGGCACATATTGTAGAAGTCAGCAATTTAGAAGAATTTCATAAGTCTGGGTTGAAGTGTACTTTAGTGATATTGATGTCCGTTTGGGATATTGAGGATGGGAATAGCTCCGTATGGTGATTCTGGAGTTGGGAGCGCGATCGGAAGTGGATTCGGAGGTCCGTAAGTTATTTTGAAGTCATTTGGCTAAAGATAGAAATTTGCGATATTATGTGATGTGATTTGAGGCCTCGTGCAGGTCCGCATTATGTTTTGGAATAGGTTGGTGTAATTGGACGGGGTCCTGGGGGCTTCGGGTGCATTCCGGGTGGTTAACGGATCAAATTTGGAGTTGAGAGAAAGCTGAGGCTACTGTCATCTGGTGTGACCGCACCTGTGAGGTTTTGGCTACAGGTGCGGCTAAGGTGTCGCAAAAGCGGAAAAGGGTGCCTTGGCTGGGGGCCGCAGGTGCGAGGTTATTTCCGCACCTACGAGAGCGCATGAGCGGATGAGGGAGCGCAAGTGCAGAGACGGCTGGGGAAGGAGAAAGCCGCATGTGCGGGCGTAGTAACCGTATGTGCGGAAAGACTGGAGGCAGTGCAGCGTTTTAATAGACGGGTTTGGCCATTTCTTCTCATTTTTCTCTTGTTGGGGCGATTCTTGGAGGGCTTCAAGTGGGGATTTTCATCATCTATGTCAAGGTAAGTTGTTTCTACTCATTCCAAGTTAAATACAAGGTTTAAACATGGATTTGAACATGAAAAATTGTGGAAAAGTTGGAAATTTTGAAGAAAAACCTAGAATTTGCATTCTTGGATTTTGACCACGAATTTGAGCATGAAATTAGAGTAATCGTATATTTGAGTTAGTAAGGCTATGGGTAGAATTTATGTTCGAGAAGTTTTGGAATCCGGGCGCGTGGGCCTGAGGGCAATTTGGTCAACTTTCCGAAAGGAGTTAGGAATTTATATAAATTGAATTGTTATAAGTATTGGAGTATATATTCATTGGTTTGCCCGTTATTTGGATAGTTTTGGGGCATTGTGCATCAATTTGAGTCATCGGCAGGGCTTAGAGGCAGGTTATGAATCTTCGGAGCCAGGTAAGTCTCCTTTCTAACCTTGTGAGAGGGAATTGTCCCTATAGGTGAACTAATTAAATATGTGCTACTATTTGTGGGGGATACGTACACACGAGGTGACAAGAGTCCGTACGTAGCTACTTGTTATGCCTATGTCCGGGTAGTTTTAGGCTTATATCATGCTTTGTTGTTATTATATTTTATTTATGTTATTGTTTGTGTTGTGAAGAGGCTGGTTTGAGTATACTTATTAAATATTTTTGAAATGAATCGAAAATTGTTATAAAAATGGAAATCTTGAAAGCTTTCACTGAAAGATCATGTTTTGAAAAGAAATGGAAGAATACTTTTATAACTCGAGAAAACTATGTGTAGCCGCGTCACATGTATGATTCGCGAGAGGGTAAGTCCTCCTACCACACTCTTATGAGATCGGGCCATTTGGCTCGGCAGGATTTATGTACCACACTCTTATGGGATCGGGCCGTTCGCCTTGGCAGGATTTATGTCTCAAACTCTCATGGGAGAGGGTCATACGCCACAGAAGGTTAATAGATGCATATGTGGTTCGCGCCATTCGACCCTTCGGCAGTGAACAATTTACTTTTATGTTGGATCGGGCCGTACGGCTCAGAATTTCCTATATCTAAATTATTCGTGTGAAATATTTGGCAAAAAGCCAGTTCATCTGAGGGGTTTTCCCATGATTTGGATTATGATAACCTCTTTGATTAAATCCACTATATTTATTTATATGCTCCGGTTACGGAGGGAACTTGCTAGTAGAGAGTTGAGAAAATCGTAAAAGAGGGAAATTGTACCATGAAATCTATACTTGTATGTCTTATGTATTTACATTGCCTTATATTAATTCATTTCTTTAGTGCACTTGATATTGTTGGACCTCTAGTAAGTGTCAAAGTCGATCTCTCGTCAGTACTTCTTTGAGGTTAGGCGGGATACTTACTGAGTACACGTTGTTTTCGTACTCATACTGCACTTGCTGTGCATTTTGTTGCAGAGGCACATGTATGTCTAGTGGTCTAGCTTGGCGCAGTGGCATGGTTGATATGGAGACTTAGGTGAGCTGCATCCCCCGAGACGGCCCGAAGCCAGTAGAGTCTCCTTCAGTGTATTGTATTTTTTTTTCTTTTCTGTCCAATTTGTATTCTGGACAGTTATTGTATTACAATTTTTCTTAGAAATTGCTCATGCACTTGTGACACCGGGTTCTGGGATGAATTTGTGATTTATCTGTTAATTAAATTTGTTAAGGATCGTTATTTACTTAGTAAATTTTATTGATTATTATATAATGTAATGAAAAGTAATGATTTCAAAATACTAATATAGAAATTTAATTAACCTTTAGTGTTGGCTTGCCTGACAGGG
The DNA here is from genome assembly GCA_005239525.1 of Nicotiana knightiana. Lineage (NCBI taxonomy): Eukaryota > Viridiplantae > Streptophyta > Magnoliopsida > Solanales > Solanaceae > Nicotiana > Nicotiana knightiana. The sequence goes on along the minus strand of ML377394.1, from coordinate 33,444 downwards.
GTGTCCGACGCCATCACGACCTTTCCTAGGATTTTGGGTCGTGACAAGTTTCTTAATTGTACAGTTTCTGTTTATTTTGCTGAGACATCAATATTGTGAAAGACTCTGACCTAATTTGTGGAACCCTTTTATTAAAAATAATGAAATGTAACTGTCTGGTGGGAGCGAGTTGCACGTTGCAGCAAGGTGTGATAAGGGTGGACAGGTGGGATCGGGTTGCACGCTGCAACAGGAGAAATAAGGGTGATATATATAGGGAGGAGCAATAAGGGTGGATAGGTGGGAGTGGGTTGCGCGCCGCAACAAGGAGCAATAAGGGAGGATATTAATGTTTTACTGATTATATGATAAAGACTGGAAAACTTACTGGTTTATTCTATTGTTCCCATACTCTGCTTTTACCATTATTTTAAATTGAAACGTGGAAATTTTCGTGAGAATTGGTTATAGCTGAGATCTAGAAAAGTTAACCGAGTTGTTTTATTAATTTTTGCAAGTTACTATTTAAGTAGTTTATTATTCTCTTCTTGCTTTATTATACATTGTATACAGGTTATCTTCTAAAAGCCCCTGTCGTAGCCTCGTCACTACTTTGTTGAGGTTAGGCTCGACACTTACCAGTACATGGGGTCGGTTGTACTGATACTGCACTCTGCACTTCGTGTGCAGATCCAGGTTCCGGCCAGAGTTGAGTTATCGAGTAGTAGCTGAGCATTCGTACGGAGACACGAGGTAGATCTGCTTGCGTCTGCAGATTCCTGGAGTCTTCTCTACATTATTTAGATTGTTGTTTTACTTCATTCAAAACAAATAAATATTTTCTTTCAGCCAAATATTTGTAGTATTCTTTAGTAGTTTGTGAATTGTGACACCAGATCCTAGGTAGTTATATATTTAGTATTAGTTCGTGGTTCGTTTCATTATATCGAATATTATTCCTGATTGCATTTATTAGAAAGTATTAGATTTCCTTTTTATTTTAAAATTGTCTATTGTGTTTAAGTAACTTTTAAAAAGAAAAAGGTTAGTTAAGTTCTAATATTAGATTGCCTAGCAAGTAGTGTGTTAGGTGCCATCACGATCCCGAGGTTTGGAAATTTGGCTCGTGACAAGTTGGTATCAGAGCTCTAGGTTTCATAGGTCTCACAATTCACGAAGTAGGCATGATATTGAAAAGTTACGCAAATAGAAGGTATGGTAACATGACAACAATTGTGATAAAGGATAAAGATAGAACAGTAATGTCACGACCCCAAATCTAAACCAGTCGTGATGGCGCCTATCGTGGAACTAGGCCATCCAAAACCACACTCAAATCGTAATAATCTTCCATTTACATCATTACTAAACTGATAACCCATAAAGGTTTCTTTTAAGAATTTTTAAAACAGATAAGGCTACACCGAATATTAAATACAACCCCCGAGATCCCGGAGTCACTGGTCATGAGAATCTATACAAAATACACATCTCAAAGAAAATAAACACTATAATAATAAGCAGTAGGGATCAGGACTTTGGACGCGTGTAGCTACCTCGCAAAATCTCCGAGACGATCTCTAGAACAGATACACAGCTCACTCTGCCCTAACACCTAGATATGCACAAAAGGTGCGGGGAGTAATGTGAGTATACCAACTCATTAGTAATGAAAATAAATCAAGTTAGATCAGTAAGAAACACATAAAATTAAATCATCATTTCACAATAAGCACAACCTTTCTTTCCAACAATGTATACATTAAATCATCACGTTTAAAATCGGATTTCAGTAAAAATCATTTGGAAATATACTTGCCAATAGTTTCAACATAGCTTTCAAGAAGTTTAGTGTAAAAATGATAAAAATCATAAAAAGCCCCTCGGCAAAACATATTTCATAAGTTCAGAGTGAAAGTGGTAAAATCATAAAAAGCCCCTCGGCAAAACATATTTCATAAGTTGAGAGTGAAAGTGGTAAAATCATAAGTAGCCCCTCGGGCAAAAACATGTATCAGAAACTGCCACTCGGGCATACCTCACAGTCACTCATAATCAGCCCCTCGGGCATACCTCACAGTCACTCATAATCAGCCCCTCGGGCAACCTCACAGTCACTCATGCCTCCTAATCACTCGTCACTCGGCACTCGGTACTCGGCACTCGCACGCAGTAGGTACCTGCGCACACTAGGGATGTGTACAGACTCAATAGGGGCTCCTTCAGCCCAAGCACTAATATCAAGCCACCTTGTGGCATATCATATCATAACAATCAGGCCCTCGTCCTCACTCAGTCAGCAGCTCTCAAAAGCCCCTCGGCCGTATCAGTAAAACGGGGTACTCGACCGAAAAACATCATTTTATATCTCAAAATAGTGTAAATAAGGCTGAGTTTCGAAATCAGTTAAGCATAACATGACTAAGTATAAATCATAAGTTAACACAGTGAGGAAATAGCAGTAAAAAACCCCCAAGGGTTCTAAATAAGTCGGCGCAAGGCCCCAAACATGGCTTACATCCCAAATATAGCAATAGTTTTAGAGCACAATTTAACATATGATTTAGAGTAAAATATGCAACTCAATAACTGCCGCGGAAAGGACCAAGTCCAAATCCGAAAATCAGTGCACGCCACACACTCGTCATCCGACATGTGCGCCACTCTAAAAATAGTGAGAAAATACGAAGCCCGGGGTTTCATACCCTCAGGACAAGATTTATAGTCATTACTTACCTCCACCCGGGCCAAAATACTAATTCGCGATGCTCTTGCCCCTCGAATAGGCTCCCGATTGCTCCGAGTCTAACCAAAACCAGATTAATATCATCAATATACACTAAATGAACAAGGCTCAAACGAAAACTATCAATCTTAGGCACAATTCTCGAAATTGGAAAAACCCGAGCCCCGGTCCCACGTCTCAAAATTCGATAAAAATCACAAAACTAGAATCCTCATTCCCTTACGAGTCTACCCACACCAAACTTACCAAAATCCGACCTCAATTTCCCACTCAAATCATCAAAAGAAATTTCCAATTCTCCCTCCCGTTTTTCCCAATTTTCTACATTAATTCCTCAAATTACATGGCGAAAATCAAAACAAATTCATGAAATTGAACCAAATATGATTGAAGAACACTTGCCACAAAAATCCCACTAAAAATCTCGTCCAAATTCTCCTTCCTCCGAGCTCTCTAATGGAATATTGAGTTATGGCAAAGATCCCTCGAAATTAGAACTTAAAACTGTCTGCCCAGACTTTACTATGTGCGATCGCGGAAAAAGGCACGCGATCACGAAGAACGAAATGCGGCCCAACCAAACTAACCATATGTGGTTGCAGAAACATCTATGCGATAGCGTAAGAAAACTCCTCACGACAATGCGATTGTGACCAGCTCTATGTGATCGCATAGAGAAATTCCATCACCTCACTGCCACACGCGCCCACACTGTGCCATCGCAATAAGCCTCACGCGACCGCACTGCTCTGCCTCCTCCCACTGCGCAATCGCGGACCATTAATTGCGATCGCATATAAAAATTTCTACTGCCTCACTAACAAACCTAAGTGATCGCACCCCCACTATTGCGATCGCATTAAGGAAACCTGAACCAAGAAAATACAGCAGCAACAACAGTCCTTTTAAGGCCAAACACTCCGTTAACCACCCGAAACACACCCGAGGCCCTCGGGACCTCAACCAAACCTACCAACACACCCCATAACATCATTCAAACTTATTTGATCCTTTGAAACACCAAAAACAACGCAAAAACACCAAAATCACATCAAATTCAAGCCCATGAACTTTGAAACTTCTAAATTCCGCCAATGATGCCGAAACCAACCAAAACACATCTGATTGACCTGAAAATTTGCACACATATCTAAAATGACATTACAATCCTGCTCCAACTTCCTAAAATCCATTCCGACCCCGATAGCCTATTTTCCACTGCCGATCGAAAATTGCCAAAAAACTAACTTTTGCCAATTCAAGCCTAATTCTACACCAGACATCAAAACCACATTCCGAACACACTCCTAAGTCCCAAATCACCTAACGAAGCTATCCGAAACATAAAATATACATTCCGAGATCGTTTACAATAAGTCAACTTCTAGTTAACTTTTCCAACTATTAAGCCAATTTAAGAGACTAAGTGTCAAGAGTTGTTCTCCGACACCATCAAACTGTCGCGTAGCCTACCATGCACATACTCGAGGGTGATCCCACGTCAACCGATCCCATATAGGTCCAATATCACAACACAGTTGAAATTTCAAAATCCAACCTGACCCATAAACCTTAGACTGAATAAGTCTGAACACGCTAAATCAAGACATATACACAACCCCAGATACAATCACATAATATACCGCATGACTCAAATAATCATAGCGATAACTCCTAATCACAATAGCTGCTCAAACAACCCAATACCGGTACATAACCTCTTATCAAGAAATGCCTCGCTCTAACACTTTCATATACCGCCGATGATGAAAGAAACACGTAGAAACTAGAAACCATTCGTCCAATCAGTCAAACATGAAGCTCCTCCTTCCGAAACAGGAATTATAGTATATTTCTAAGCCAACTCCCAATAGTTATCCTTCCAACTATGCACTAGTCAATTCTGATAGTATTCATTCTAGGTCAAATGACCTATGCCCATCCGACACGACCACTCTGATGACATGACACATCAATACATTTCAAAGCCATAACATGTGCAACTCGTGCACTCAATAGAAACATCCCAATGTAATCAAATTATATAAAAGATTCACACGAGAGGACCATCCCGCCATTAACAATTACCGCCACAACACCATGCTAAGAGCCTGACACTCATCGAAAATCAAAACTCACGAATCTGACACCAAGGATCATATCTTCACATAACTCGCTACTTTGATACCAACCAAACGTTGGGTCACATGAAATACTTCCAGCCACCTGGCTAAAAACCAATAACCATGCACAATTCGCCATCAAGTACTCAAAGTGCATTTCCATAACCATGGGAAACCGGACGATACCATGCCACATGAATCAGAAAGTACATAACTAATACATCCCAATCCTACAATACCCAATTACTTATCTTACTCAACTCTAGCTATAAAGCCCAATTAGAATCGCACCATATGTGCCTATGATCGACGATCACAACTCCTTGCAACACTGAAGGTAACTAATACATCACTCCAGAACACGAATAAACTCAATGACAATCGAATGGTACATCCCTCAATAATAGAAATTCAGAGTCAGCAATTCTGACCCGGTGCAGAACACACACCCATATTGGCCTACCAATAAACCTAAATCAACTCTGGTCACTCAAAACAGATAGATAACTCACCGAGAAGTTCACAATGACTGAACCATGGTACATACTAACATCTGACTAGCTATGCTCGCATCCTCACAGTTCACTACCACAAAATAACCTGTTTATGAGAACTCTCAGTCTCGAAGTCATGAAGCGCACCAATTACTATATCTGATCTCAACTCCACCGCTCGAATACATAACACATCCCTAATACTTGATCATTCCATGAGGGATACCCCTAAAATCCTTCTGTGCCACCAATAAACCTTGAATATCAGCAATCGATCCAACAAGAGAGCTTCGCTATACCAATGAAGCACCCTTAACTCCACACATGCCCTTTCTGAAATGTATGCCCTCATCAAGCCACCTAATAGTGCTATCATCTACCTAGTCATCTGAAACTACCAATGCTGCCTAAGAATTTTTTACCCTCCTTCCAGAACAAACGGTGACCTCACACATGCAAATCTCACTCTACACGACATACTGCATACACCATGCCATCCTAGACAAATATGGGAACTTTGTGATCCCTTCCGAGCCACGAAAAACTATGTACCCAACTAGCCAAGAACTTTCATTTGATCCCATTTAGAAGGAAAATCACTATACATCACATGTACCTCATGCCAACAGAAAATGTGCATCTCTAACCGTGGTAGAAACCATCAGGAACTATCTGAATCCCATTTGCACAACACCAAACCGTCTAGACTGAATCCTTCTAACTCAACCAAGCAACGCATGCCACTAAAAATCCAAGAGCATTGCTAAGAAAAACCTGTAAAAACTCATTACCTCATGAACACCCAAAGAACTAATCATATCCCTTATCATGTCGATCCGGCCTACTACCAAGTTGTCCTATTTATCCAAGTTCCTTCTGACTTACCTTCGAATTGATGCTTCTCCTTGCCATAATACCGTAATCCTCAACCCAGAATAACCACACACGACCCAAGCATAAAACCATACCGTCTAAGGCTCATAAACCGTTGAATACTCTCTCAAATATCCCCAAAACTACCACATTCAAAATACTTACCCTGAAGAGACTTCCTGCGAATCTAAAGCCATTGCCTTCACCTTCCTGATACTAATATGTAGAATCCATGATGATGTAGAAATGCCACAAGTCTTGATACCCTCCAACGTAAATCTCAATTACACTGACAAATGAGACATAATCGACCTGACCCGTTTGCACACTAACATACTAGGAAATTAATCCACTCACTTGAAGCCACAAGACATCTGTACTTATCTTCGAGAGGCTGTAGAACCCTTAGGAAAGTCTCACATTCTTGAATTCTTGTCGTGTGAATCCATTTTATTCAGCCAAGAGCGTAACTCTTGAATTCCTTCCATGTATTTGAACGCGCCCGAGAGCGCTTGGTATCAGCTGTGCATCGACAACTTGTGACTTTCATGGATGAGATATGATTTTGGCATGTTGGAAATGGTCCAGTCTGGAGGACTTGAGGCCAGATTAATTCTGTGACTTGAGTGCTAAGATTTCAATTATGTGAGTCGTGCATTTGGGGACTTATACGTCCGTTGGTGTCCTTATTGATGGGACTTTGTGACTGGATGTCTATGTGGTGAGTATGATTTGAGGGTGATATGTGTTCATATTGTTTGATTGTGGCAAAAATGGATGGGCCGGATATGTAGCAAGAACTATTGAGTGTTCGACTTCTTTCTGGAGTTGTCATATGGCCTCGAGTCGTGAGTGTATGGGAAGATCTGTTATGTTGTTCAATTGTGGAGTGGAGCGGATCCTTCTATTGTGTTCTGAGTTCCTGGTGATGTCTTTTGGGCTGATCATTTCCCTAGTAGAATTCATGTATTTGATTAACGGTGTATTCCAGCCGTATTAGCACTCCTTTGGTATTGTATTCATTGATGGCATCCTGGCATATACGCGAAACCAGGGGTAGCATACTCAGTACTTGAGGATGGCATTATAAGGATTTAGGGAGGAGAAGCTCAAAGCAAAGTTCTCCAAGTAAGAATCTTGGCTCAGTTCAGTAGCATTCTTGGGACACGTGGTGTCCAGTGAGTGTATCTATGTGGTCAGGCGTGTGTGGGTAGAGCTTCCAGATCTCAAGATTTCTTTGACCACAGCTCCAGTGTTAGTTCTGCCATCAGCTTCAGGTTCTTACCGCGTATTATGATGCGTCGAGGGTAGGCATTGTTTATGTTTAGATGTAGAAGGGTGTAGTGATTGCGTGATAGTTATGGTCTTCAGAAGTGTATAGAGACATATCAGTTTGAGGCTAAGAAGGCAGGGGTATCTCATGCGGGTTGTCATGGGGTGTGTGATCCTTATGTTGTTCTATAGTAAGTTCTCTTCTACCAGTAAATGATATATGTTGTAATTTGAGTTTAGATCTCTTGTGGAAGTTGGCATGACTATTACAATAGTGAATGTGAGATTTGCAGATGACTTATGTTGTTAGACGGGTTGTGTTATTATGGGCGTTGTGAGTTATTAGTTGTCTCTATCGTTGGCTTTGAGCCAAGTGGGGGAGTCTGTTAATGATAAGTTGATTACACGATTATGTGTTGTATTGGTTTCAGTTTGAGGTATATTGGTAAATCAGTTATGACCTGCAGATGTGGGGTTTGGGAATGACTCGAGTAATGAAAATTTCTTCAATATAGGTCTTAATGCACTCTATTGGATACTTGGGTTCAATTGAATGATCGAGTGGTAATTGTAAAAGGTGTAGTGTGTGCAGTGTATGAATTTGCTTGTGGCTTCAAGTGAGTGGATTACTTTCCTAGTATGTTAGTGTGAAAATGGGTCAGGTCGATTATGTCTCATTGGTCAGTGTAATTGAGATTTACGTTGGAGGGTTTCAAGACTTGTGGCATTTCTACATCATCATGGATTCTACATATTAGTATCAGGAAGGTGAAGGTAATGGCTTTAGATTCGCAGGAAGTCTCTCAGGGTAAGTATTTTGAATGTGGTACTTTTGGGGATATTTTAGAGAGTATTCGGTGGCTTATGAGCCTTAGACGGTATGGTTTTGTGCTTGGGTTACGTGTGGTGAGTCTAGGTTGAGAATTGCGGTATGATGGCAATGAGAAGCATCAATTCGAAGGTAAGTCAGAAGGAACTTTGATAAATGTAGTAGGTCGGATCGGCATGATAAGGGATATGATTAGTTCTTTGGGTGTTCATGAGGTAATGAGTTTTTACACGTGTTTCTTAGCAATTGCTCTTGGGTTTTTGGTGACATGCGTAGCTTGGTTGAGTTAGAAGGATTCAGTCCTGATGGTTTGATGTTGTGCAAATGGGATTCAGATAGTTCCTGATGGTTTTAACCACGGTTAAAGATGCATATTTTCTGCTGGCGTGAGGTGCAGGTGATGTATAGTGATTTTGCTTCTAAATGGGATCAAATGGAAGTTCTTGGCTAGTTGGGTACGTAGTTACTTATGGCTCGGAAGGTATCATGAAGTTCCCATATTTGTTTAGGATGGAATGGTGTATGTGGTATGTCGTGTAGAGTGAGATTTGCATGTGTGAGGTCACCGTTTAGTTCTGGAAGGAAGGTCAAAAATTCTTAGGCAGCATTGGCAGTTTCAGATGACTAGGTAGATGATAGCACTATTAGGTGGCTTGATAAGGGTATACATTTCAGAAAGGGCATGTGTGGAGTTAAGGGTGCTTTATTGGTATAGTGACGCTCTCTTGTTGGATCGACTGCTGATATTAAAGGTTGCTTGGTGTCACAGAAGGATTTTAGGGGTATCCCTCGTGGAATGATCAAGTATTAGGGATGTGTTATGTATTCGAGCGGTGGAGTAGAGATCATATATAGTAATTGGTGCGCTTTATGACTTCGAGACTGAGAGTTATCATAAACAGGTTATTTTATGGTAGTGAACTGTGACGATGCGAGAATAACTAGTCAGATGTTGGTATGTACCACGGTTCAGTCATTGTGAACTTCTCGGTGAGTTATCTATCTATGGTGAGTGACCAGAGTTGATTTAGGTTTATTGGTAGGCCAGTATGGGTGTGTGTTCTGCACCGGGTCGGAATTGCTGACTTCGAATTTCTATTGTTGAGGGATGTACCATTCGATTGCCATTGAGTTTATTCGTGTTCTGGAGTGATGTATGAGTTACCGTTCGGTGTTACGAGGAGTTATGATCGTTGGTCATAGGCACATATGGTGTGATCTAATTGGGCTTTATAGCTAGAGTTGAGTAAGGTAAGTAATTGGGTATTGCGGAATTAAGACGTATTGGTTATGTACTTTCTGATTCGTGTGGCATGGTATCGTCCGGTTTCCCCGTGGTTATGGAAATGCACTTTGAGTACTTGATGGAGAATTGTGCATGGTTATTGGTTTTTAGCCAGGTGGCTGGAAGTATTTCATGTGACCCAGCATTTGGTTAGTATCACGCATTATAGTAGTGTTATGTGAAGGTATGATCCTTGGTGTCAGATTCGTGAGTTTTTATTTTCGATGAGTGTCAGGCTCATAGCATGGTGTTGTGGTGGTAATTGTTAATGGCGGGATGGTCCTCTAGTGTGAATCTTTTATATAATTTGATTACATCGGGATGTTGCTATTTAGTGCACGAGTTGCACAGGTTATGGCTTTGAATTGTATTGGTGTGTCATGTCATCAGAGTGGTCGTGTCGGATGGGAAGAGGTTCTTGGACATAGAATGAATACTGTCAGAATTGACTACTATATAGTTGGAAGGGTAAATATCGGGAGTTGGCTTAGAAATCTGCTATAATTCCTGTTTGGGAAGGAGGAGCTTCATGTATGATTGATCGGACAAATGGTTGCTAGTTTCTACGTGTTTCTTTCATCATCGGTGGTATATGAAAGTGTTAGAGTGATGCATTTCTTGATAAGAGGTTATGTACCGCTATTGGGCTGTTTGAGCAGCTATTGTGATTAGGAGTTATCGCTGTGAGTGTTTGAGTCATGCGGTATATTATGTGACTGCATCTGGGGTTGCGTATATGGCTTGATTCAGCGTGTTCAGACTTACTCAGTTTATAGTTGTGAAATTTTGATCTTGTAAATCATTTCAGAAGTGGGAACTTGGTTCGATGGTTTATGGGTCAGGTTGGATTTCTAAATTTTAACTGTGTTGTGCCATTGGACCTATATGGGATAGGGTGACGTGGGATCACCCCCAAGTATGTGCATGGTAGGCTACGCGGCAGTTTGATGGTGTCGGGGAACAACTCTTGGCACGTTCGAGGGAGAACATATGTTTAAGTGGGGGAGGATGTAACGACCCTGTCGGTCGTTCCGAGAGTAATAGCCTAGTTTCCTCTGTTGTTGATTCATTATATGTGGTTCAGCTTTATTATATTTTGTTAGATTGGTTGGCTCGGGTTCGGAGCAATTTTTGGAAAGAAATGAGACACTTAGTCTCTTAAATTAGCTTAATAGTTGGAAAAGTTAACTAGGAGTTGACTTATTGGTAAACGACCTTGGAATGTAGATTTTATGGTTCGGAGAACTTCGTTAGGTGATTTGGGACTTAGGAGTGTGTTCGGAATGTAGTTTTGATGTCCGGTGTAGAATTAGGCTTGAATTGGCATAAGTTAGTTTTGGCGATTTTTGGTCGGCAGTAGAAAATAGGCTATCGGGGTCGGAATGGAATTCTGGAAGTTGAAGCAGGTTCGTAATGTCATTTTGGATATGTGTGCAAATTTTTAGGTCAATCGGATGTGTTTTGGTTGGTTTTGGCATCATTGGCGGAATTTAGAATTTTCAAAGTTCATAGGCTTGAATTTGATGTGATTTGGTGTTTTTGCGTTGTTTTTGGTGTTTCGAAAGCTCGACTAAGTTTGAATGATATTATGGGGTGTGTTTGTAGGTTTCGATGAGGTCCCAAGGGCCTCGGGTGTGTTTCGAGTGGTTAATAGATTGTGTTTGGCCTTAAAAGGATTGTTGTTGCTGCTGTATTTTCTTGGTTCTGGTTTCCTTATATGCGATCGCAATAGTGGGGATATGATCGCATAGGTTTGTTGGTGAGGCAGCAGGAATTGTTATTTGTGATCGCAATTAATGGTCCGCGATTGCGTAGTGGGAGGAGGCAGAGCAGTGCGGTCGCGTGAGGCTTATTGCGATCGCACAGTGTGGGTGCGTGTGGAAGTGAGGTGATGGAATTGCTCTATGCGATTTCATAGAGCTGGTCGCAATCGCATAGATATTTCTGCGACTGCATAAGGTTAGTTTGGTACTGCAGCATTTTGTTCTTCACAATCGTGTGCCTTTTTCCGCGATCGCACAGAGTAAAGTCTGGGCAGACAGTTTTAAGTTCTAGTTTCGGGGGTTCTTTGACATAACTCAATATTCCATTAGAGAGCTTGGGGGAAGGAGTTTTCTGACGAGCTTTTCAGTGGGATTCTTGTGGTAAGTGTTCTTCAATCATTTTTGGTTCAATTTCATGAATTTGTCTTGATTTTCGCCATGCAATTTGAGGAATTAAAGTAGAGAATTGGGGAAAATGGGAGGGAGATTTCTTTGATGATTTGAGTGGGCTATTGAGTTCAAATTTTGGTAAATTTGGTATGGGTAGGCTCGTAAGGGAATGAGAATTCTAGTTTTGTAATTTTTATCGAATTTTGAGACGTGGGCCCGAGGCTCCGGTTTGGCCAATTTCGAGAATTGTGCCTAAGATTGATAGTTTTCATTTGAGCCTTGTTCATTTAGCGTATATTGATGATGTTAATCTTGTTTTGGTTAGATTCGGAGCAATCAGGAGCCAATTCAAGGGGCAAGAGCATCGCAAATTAGTATTTTATCCCGGGTGGAGGTAAGTAATTACTATAAATCTTGTCCTGAGGGTATGAAACCCCGGACTTCGTATTTTCTCACTATTTTTAGAGTGGCGCACATGTCGGATGACGGGTGTGTGGCGTGTGATTTTTGGATTTGGATTTGTTCCTTTCCGCAGTAACTATTTAGTTGCGTATTTTACTCTAAATCATATGTTAAATTGTGTTCTAAAACTATTGCTATATTTGGGTTCTAAGCCATGTTTGGGGCCTTGCGCCGACTTGTTTAGACCCCTTCGGGGATTTTTACTACTATTTCCTCACTGTGTTGACTTATGATTTACACTAAGTCATGTTATGCTTAACTGATTTCGAAACTCAGCCTTATTTACACTATTTTGAGATATAAAATGATGTTTTTGGGTCGAGTACCCCGTTTTACTAATACGCCTGAGGGGCTTTTGAGAGTTGTTGACTGAGTGAGGCCGAGGGCCTGATCGTGAGGATATGATATGCCACAAGGTGGCTTGATATTAGCGCTTGGGCTAAAGGAGCCCCTCCGGAGTCTGTACACACCCCCAACGAGCACATGTACCTTCTGAGTGCGAGTGCCGAGTGACGAGTGATTGGGAGGCATGAGTGACTGTATGGTTGCCCGAGGGGCTGATTATGAGTGACTGTGAGGTATGCCCGAGGTGCTGATTATGAGTGACTGTGTGGTATGCCCGAGGGCCAGTTTCTGATACATGTTTTTTCCCGAGGGGCTACTTATGATTTGACCACTTTCACTCTGAACTTATGAAATATGTTTTCCCCGAGGGGATTTTTATGATTTTTATCATTTTTACACTATACTTCTTGAATGTTATGTTGAAACTATAGGCAAGAATATTTCCAAATGATTTTTACTGAAATCGGTTTTTAAGCGTGATGATTTAACGTATACATTGTTGGAAAGAAAGGATGTGCTTATTGTGAAATAATGATTTGATTTTATGTGTTTCTTACTGCTTTGAACTGATTTATTTTCATTACTACTGAGTTGGCGTACTCACATTACTCCATGCACCTTGTGCGCAGATCCAGGTGTTAGGGCAGAGTGAGCTGTGTATGTTAACCCAAGTCACTGCATAGTTTTGAAGATTGAAAAATGGCTGACCAGTTAAACTAGGTCCATCAGAGCACACATCTTGAACTGAATAGCTGGCACATGAACTGTAATCAGAGCACACATCTTGAAATGAATAGCTGGCACATGAACCGCATATGCATAGGAGATATTTGTGAATGTGAAATATCAATGAACCAAGAGATTGTGTCCTAATACGAAAAGGTTGCAAACTGATGAGAAGATTAAAGTCGAATTCAGCAAGGAAAGTAATAAAAGAAAGGAAGCTGAGCTTGATACGAATTTGTTCACCCAGGTAGAGTTGGACTAGAATAGGACGACAAGCTCAACAACTGACTCTATAAATACTCGATGTATTTCTACTGGAATTAAAAAGAGAAAAACCGTACAAAAGCTGAAGTGAATCAAAATCTGAAAGCAAAGTTCCCATAGTTATTTTGCTAGCACAATCATTATGCAATTCAGAGGCTACAGTTCAACTAGAAGAAGCAGTTCCATCTGATTAATTATTGATTCTAGTTGATTGTAGTAGGAGTTTTAATATTGTTTCTTTTCAGCTTTCATAGAAACAATTGTAATAGGTACGCATTGTTCAAGTTAGAGTTAACTTGAAGCTTGTAGAAATTAGCTAGGGGCTAGTTACTTCAAAGGGATTAGAGTTAGTCCTAGGATTAAGAGTTTATTTTGTAAGTCCGTTTGGCTCAGAGTTTTTAGTGAAGTGTTTGAGCAAATCCTACTGAGGAGTAGGTCGTGTTTTTTCCACCTTTTGAGCCAGGTGTTTTCCACGTAAAAATCTTTGTGTTTTTACTTTACTGTTTTTATTATTCCGCAACAGTAGAAGTTGGAACACCAAGAAGAACCAGGTTCATCTAGAGAGATAGCACTCGAAAATTGGGTAGCACACAATGTAACTTATCTTCTTGTGTGGTATTGACGTATAAAATATCAATTGGTATCAGAGAAGGTTATCCTTGAAAGGATAACACCTTCGAGAAGATCAAGATGAGTGCACCACCTGAAAATTGGGAAGGTCAATAAACTGCAAGGCCACCACTCTTCAATGGCCAGTATTACTCTTGGTGGAAAAACAGGATGAAGGACCACCTGATTGGAGAAGACTGTGAACTCTGGGACATAGTCACTGATGGTCTTCTAGCTACCATGATGAAGACTGCTGAAGGTATAGATATACCAAAGACTAGAGTTGATTGCACTGCTGAGGATCTGAAGAAATGGGAGAAGAATTCAAAGGCCAAAAAGTGGCTAGTGTGTGGACTAGGTCCAGACGAGTACAGCAGAATCAAAAGATGCACCTCTGGTAGAGAAAACTCCCTATAAATTACTTAAAAGGATAAAGTCCAACATATCCCACTTTAGGGCTTTTGGATGCAAGTGTTTTGTGCATAATAATGGCAAAGATTCCCTAGGAAAATTTGACCCCAGAAGTGATGAGGGAGTATTCTTGGGATATTCATCACATAGTAAAGCTTATAAAGTGTATAATAAAAGAACTATGTGTGTAGAAGAAA